>OZ025272.1:15442092-15532092 GCA_964019165.1 Mastigias papua | reverse complement strand
TTATGCCATATTGCCTTACATGTTTCTTAGGTATTCTCTATATCCGATGCCATTCGAATCAATTCAAAGAACAACACAATAAGCATATAGCTCGTGTCTGAGTCAAAACCTCTATACTAGCGGACTTTTTAATGCTGCCGGTTTTATGTGTTTGCTAAATATGCCAACGGATTAGTCTGTCTTATACGAGGTTCACACTGTTGACTTCTATCGATAGGTTTTTGTCTACAGACTTTTGTTGATAGAGTTTTGTCGTTAGACTTTTAAGCATTTGCCAGTTCACACCTATAGGCATTTGTCTAGAGTCTTCAAGCCAGTTCGGCTCTTGACTTGCTGCTTAAAACATGGACGAAACACATTTCTGTGCTGAGATATTCAAGCAGAAGAAAGGACAGGAACGAAATGAAAGACAATTCGAGTTAGACCTCAGATTAAATGAAGGCTACTTTATGAAGTAAGTTAGATGCTGAACCCTGGATTACTTGAGGATACTTCAAGATATACGATCTATCTCAAGACGGGCGAATTTGATGAGATATGTGTAATGTAAGGAACTTTTCTCGATCTTTTGTATTTGCCAAAATCAACCCTCAACAAACTCTTTTATTTCTACAAATGAGTTGGGAGGCACTCAATTTTGTCCTATGTTGGTCATTTTGCAGTTGGTTTATAGTGTTTACTTGTATTCGGTCTTGCCACGTGACTGCGCATTTAACCAATCAGTAGCGTTACTTCTATCGCTCTATTGACAAAAATCTACAAAAAGTAGAGCATGTTCTACTTTACCGATAAGCAAGCCACCAACTTATTGACACACGATTTCTTTCCTTACACTCGGCGATATTCGTCTGCCTATCGACGATTTTATGAATCTATAGACAACAGTCTATAGCGCAGTAACGGGCAACCTCCGGCCCACGAGCTAACTCCAGTTCACAAGCAAGGTTTTAGTGGCCCGGTGATTTTTTGTGGCCACAATTCCACTTGAAGGAAATGCAAACTTTCTTTGGCCCAACTCATGATACTATAACGAGTCTGTAGGTCAGGTTTTCAAATCGTAGGCAAAATTAGCATGGTGCTCATAATACGACCAAATTAATTGCCAGTGAACTACCACTGTATATGCATTCAAACTAAAGTGAAAATTTCTCAATACTAGTCTGGCCTTTCGGATCAGCAAACCATACATCGAAGATTTGGCCCCAGTGGAAAATAGGTTGCCAGACCCTGATATAGTTTGAGGCTAGCAGTTTGACATGTCAAATTTACTAACTGGATAGGTCCAATATTCTAACGGTTAGCTTAAGTTATTGGGTTTGTGAGTCAAATTTCATGGGTGTGTCTAATACACACCTTTTTAATAGACTATAGACTAAAGGAATATCAAGGCTAAACTTCTCAGAAATTTGAGAATAATTTAATAATAATACAAGGCTCAAGCTTCATCAAGGCTTAGATGTTTTGCATATTTGAGTTCTCTTTGGAATATAAAACAAGTGTGACTTTCACTTTTCTAGTCTCTGAGTCCTTACACTATAATGTGATTCAGTAACTCTTTGGGGAGTGTCAGTCACACACTTTTCGTAATAAGAATATGGCCTATATGAGTATTGATGCTTAAAATCAAAAAAATTTTAGAAGAATTAAAAAATAGTCTTAGGTTCAAAATCAAAGTTTCAGAATATCGAGGCTCAGTGAAAAATTTGGTATTCCAATAAAAAAAAGAAATGTGCACTTTCGCAATATCAATGCTGACTTTTTGTCATAGCCCTTCTCTTGAAACATAGGATCTGCTTCCTAACTTCCCAAAGCTTTTAATTCCTGAGCACAAAAAGTAGTAGCTTAAATTAGATCATATATATACATATTTATGTATATATATGATCTAATTTATAATATGTATATATATAAATATGTATATATATATAGATATATCCTCTATATAAATATGTATATATATATATATATATATATATATATATATATATATATATATATATATATATATATATATATATATATATATATATATATATATATATATATATATATATATATATATATATATATATATATATATATAAATATATAGATATAGCTATATCCTCCATGTTGCTTTTCATTTCTAAATATAGCCGTCTTCATGAATAAATTATCAGTTAACTTAACTGCAATTTCGATAAAGATTCGTGTGAGATCCTTCTCGTAAGATATCGAATGAGTTGTTGCACCCAAAAGTCAGAAGTTTTGGAAAGAGATTTGTAATCCTTTGTCAAATGAGATTACATTCAGTTGAGCTCTATTGCTCTCATAAAATAATACATTTTCTTTCAAAAAAATCACTCTGTGCACTTGAATATGTAACAAAAGGGCAATTGGTGCTAGATGGCTGGCAGATTTGTGAGACTGTCACAGCTAAGATGAATCATAGATATTCTCTATGTAGAAGGGATTCACGATTCTTTTGTGAGGAACAGATATCTCGATTATGTTTCTACACAAAAAGCAGATAAAAAGCTAAACTATCATGCTCGTGGAAGTCTATGTAACTGAGACTTCTAACCTATCAAACATGATGGAGATGATGGTATCAATGAATATCAAACGCATTTTTGCAAGCGTATGAAACCAATCTCCGCAATTCTCCGATCTCGTCTCTACGTTACACTCCTAGCAGGATACCACAGTGAGTAAATCGTCCAAGCTTTCTGCATGAATGCAACTTCAACTGCCTATCTATTTAGGCACAGCTACCCTTCAGTCGATGAACAACGTCGCAATATTCAAACGACAACATGTTATCTCATCAACTCTATTTTCGAATACTGGAAAGTTTAAGGCACTTATAAGAAAAGCGTAAACTTCCATTATAGATTAAAAGATTTGAATTCCTTTTCAGAACTACGTTAGAGTATAACAAGATAATTGCCGGTCAGTTTTCAACAACAGCTCATGGGTAGTGCAACGTCAGAGGATATGGAAAAGGTAAGATAACGGTTAATTTTGTTATTTTCCAAACAAAACATCACGTTATGTTTGACATTTAGCAGCTTTATTGTTAGGATTTTTGAGCGAGATCTCTGATATTATTGCAATGATGAAAGTACTGGTGCAAAACTGGAGCATCTCCCCGGCTTTTGGAAACTTCATGTGCTCTAGTCTTCTCGAAGACAACAGCAATAGTAAGACAAAACAAAACACTGCCTTTTGCCTGAAGAGTATCGTATTTCATGGAGCCTCATTACAATACAAAGAATATATTTCTGCATGCAAATCACTAGATACTCCAGCATAGAGATTCTAGCTGCTGACAGAATATCACGATCGCTTTTTCAAAATCACTTCCTTCTTTCCAATCCTTATGTCATAGCTAGCAAAGCTTTCGTTGTGGACAATTAACCTTCATTCATGCCTTAATATATAGCCGATAGAAAGTTAACCTGGGGCTTTGACAAAATATCAGCAACTTGCTAGCTATCTATTATACTAAAGTAAAGTTCATTTTCTATTTTTTCGGCTTCTAATTCGTGCCCTATCCAGTTTTTCATCAATTGAAATAAACTTAATTGAACAGAGTGGTTTACACCAAACATTTCGTCACTATCTCTTGTTCATAAGTATCAAATTTGAAGTTCTTATTATATATTTGGGCTTTTACAATCTCTCTCGAGTCTCCTTGTACATGTAAGGCATAAGTTTCATACCAAAAGCAAGTTTTCAAGACTATCTATAAGTACCTAGCTTTGACGGAGTTCTTTGTAATTATATGAAATCGTTAGATTAAATTATTGGATATGTCTTAACTTTAATTCATGAATATGCCGTTAATATAAACATCAAGACGAAGAAATGTCACTGTTTCTTGCTGCAATCTTGGTACTGAAGTATATGACAATACTCTTAGCTTCTAAAGGGTCTTAATAGCACTTTCAATAGAATCTAATATATATATATATATATATATATATATATATATATATATATATATATATATATATATATATATATATATATATATATATATATATATACATATTTATATAGAGGATATATCTATATATATATACATATTTATATATATACATATTATAAATTAGATCATATATATACATAAATATGTATATATATGATCTAATTTAAGCTACTACTTTTTGTCGTTATATATCTATACATTATATATATATCTATTGATCATTGTTTATCATGAAACTCAGAGTCGCATAAATAAGTCTCTCTCGTTTTATTCTAATATCAATATTAGAGGCTCCTTATGTTGAGCACCTTTGATCAGCTATATGATCTAATCTAAGCAAGATATATATATATATATATATATATATATATATATATATATTCAAGTAAGAGGTCGATTCCGACACAAAGTGCTCTATGTACGGGTACAGAGGATTTGCATATGAGAATATAGATAAGAAAAGAAACTAGTTCTCCGTTACTCCGAGTTTCGTGCTTGTGCACTCTTCAGATGGACTCTTCAGGCGGACTTTTCAGACAGAATAGTCCGTTTGAAGAGTTTGCGAGCACAAAACTTCGAGTAATGGATAACTAGTTTATTCTCTTGTCTATATTTTCATATATATATAAATATATATATATATATATATATATATATATATATATATATATATATATATATATATTTATATATATATAAATATATATATATATATATATAAATATATATATATATATATATATATATATATATATATGTATGTATGTATATATATCTATATATACATATATTTGATAATTTAATAACTACATTGGGTTCTACTTTGCAATAATATATAAGGTAACATTACTTTAGATTTAACATGTAATGTGAAACTTACGGATACTCCAGAATCTGTGATGAAGATGAAGCGATTCCTGCCGACGATCTTCTAGAGAACGCGGAAACTGCAAGAGAAAATAACTTTTACAGAGCCTGAAAATCACAACCATGATGAATTTGCTGCTCTATCGCGTGTATGGAACTTGCAAAATGAGACCCAAATTCTCTAAACGAGGATCAAGTGGATTATTCTTAAGCGTATACCTTTCGAAACCTCCCGGGTGCTTTGTGATATGGTATCAGCAATCCTACTACTGTTACAGCTTGGCTCTTTGTAACCGAATCGCCACGATCACTCTTTGACGTCAAGCTATATCCCCTTCATTAGCATAACTATCACAGTTACCATTGGTTCGTGCTCACGTGTTGATTATCCTAGCTAACGATTGGGCCGATGGAAAGCCCGTTGGGACATACCTGCTTTAGCTTCTCGTGATGTATTAGAGCACATGTGTGATGTTCTGCTCTGAAATACGCGCTGCTGACATAGATGCAAAGTAATGCAAGAGGGACAGCTAGTGCTCTCTAATGCATGAACCTCATCATCTCATTATACATGAGCTATGATAAAATTATACAGATGCTGGCCAAGAAATGAATACACTCTATTAAACTTTGCAGTGAACATCCCTTAAGCTCTATATACACAAGCTTGAGAGGTATTGTCTTCGAGGACACAATCCAAGCTGGACAAGTGTCAATGCAAGTAAAAAGACAAACAGATACACTTAAAAGCTGATGTGAAGAGAAGGAAATCGTGTCAACTTTATTGACTGTACAATTCTAGAGAGTTATTTGTGACAAATTAAACAATACGGAGTTTTTATAATGGTTTACTTGATAACAGGAAGATCAAGTTTGTTTGAAAGACTGTGTACACAAAAGGTGAAATAGACATAGGGAATAAAGCAAGAGTACGCACAAAGTACAATTTGCTTCTTAAAGGAGAACATTCGAAACAATATTCAAGCCGATGGTAGAAAAGACGAAATGAGTACAGGTTTCGATTCAAGATTCAAATCATCTTACAATTCTCCCCGGTTCGTGAGCTCTTGGTGAACGGATAACATTAACAAAAATGGAGCAGCTTGCCCATGTTTGCATCCAATAATGATTTGAATAAAAGAATGAAGGAAAACGGAACTCTTGATTGAATAATGGAAGTATATTAGTGATGCCTGATATTGTTGCTATATTAGATAATCATCATTCTATATTTGTCTACGTTCATGCAGTTGAAAGACAGATAATTTGGTAGGACGTTTTACTCGCACGGGCTTATCCGTGTATGACAAACAAGGAAACCACACGACAGTACCCTTTTCCCCTCTCATACAGCTTTGATGAGACACAACTCGTATCATTACGCACATTCTCCTCTGTGTTATGGTAAAGGACCCGTAGGAATACATACCAAGTAAGGTGGAGCTACAATGAAGATTAGATGGGCCAGTTGTTTAGTAGTCTGAGCGCTTGTCTGCTCTGCGGCAACTGGGAACTAGGCATAACAATAGGAAGATAAATGTGGCAAGGAAAGGCAATGACCAAACTACCGCAGAAAACTGACATTCCAGGACTAGTTTCCCTCTGCATTATGTATTCCCCGAAGCACAGATTGTGAATAGCCTCCACCTTGTATAATGACAGTTAGACAAGTATGCTAGAGGTATTTGAAAAGTTCCCAGTTGGCTGCACTTGATCTTGTGTGTTTTCGGAGCTTCTTATGCAGAAATGAACCCAATATTTTCAAGATAGGCACTCCTTACTTGCTATCCAAATAGCTACATATAGTTTACAGACGGTCTGACTATAGGAATTATATATTACCCATAACTGATATAGCTAGTTCATAAAGAGTGAAGTATAAAACACACCTTAAGAGATTCCATGTAAGCAGCTAAGTTCAAATATGACTTATAAAATATTCCATTGTAAGCTCTCCTTCATCCATACATCTAAAAGACAGGAATGAACTTTTGACTACAAATTATTGCATCCTCCTACAAATCGCAAATCGTACCTTCTCACGAAAAGCGAAAGAAGACAGAAATCTAGCCTTTTGGAAGTTGTCCCAGCATATGAATGGGAACTATAACCAGTTAATTGAAGTATTATTCAACCACTTTGAAAGAACATTTGTAAGAAGCTGCAGCCTGCCAGATGGCAACATATCTACCCCGAAATGTGAAACCAATCGGGCTGAAATGAAATTTTAACTTAGATATCTTAATAATAAGTTTGATATTAAAATGTCCTTCATTTTCATATTACATAAGAGAACATTTTCAGCTGAAAGCTACATTAAATTTGAATTTTTATTGTATAGCACACACACAAACTTATATATACAGTATATATATATATATATAATTGCTATTGGTCCAGGAGTTGGTCACACGTAATCAAATGGCATCGGATTTAAAATGATAAAGAAAAACTTATAGATGAAACTGTTTATAAGTGAAGATGTCTTATGAGCAATTACACAGATGCATTTTGTTACATTATTGCCTATTGTACCAATGTGTACTATATACAGACATAGAATGGGATATACAGAAAATGAAGAGAAATAAGAGAGGGATTGATATGGTGACTAGTGAGACGATTCAAGTTAGTGGCCCAGAATGGATTGACGCTTTCCATAAAGTATGTTAAAATACATAGGAGTCGGGCATAGTTGCAGATAAATATTGGTTGCTATCCACAACAAGGGTAGCACAACAGAATGCAAGAATTATAGAACAGTAGCGTTGATTAGTCAAGTAGGAAAGTTGCTAGTGATTATACTAAGTCGAAGGCTACAAACACAAGTCGAAGAGCATCTGGCAGATGAACAAGCTGGAGTTAAGAAAGACAGAGGCATTGTTCAGCAGAGATGCTTACATTGTGATTACTAGCTCAGGAGGCAAGGAAGAAAGGGAGGAAAGCATATAGTTGCTTCGTTGATTTTCAGAAAGCATTCGATAGCTATGTAGAAACAATATGGAACTGCCCATGCTAACGAGAAGTGGACCACTGTTGTTGAGAAGGTATCAAGCGCTTAGAGGCATTGGACCCATGGTAATGATGATGACGACGAGGGACTAAATGAACAGTAAATACTGCTCTTTAACATAGGCACTTCGATAATACCTTCATCGATATCTATGAAGCTCTTCTATATATATTTATATACAAGGCGGATATTGTTCTGAGTTTGTTCAATATATATATATATATATATATATATATATATATATATATATATATATATTATATATATATATATATATATATATATATATATATATATATATATATATATATTTATATATATAAATATAAATATATATATATATATATATATATATATATATATATATATATATTTATTTATTTATTTATGACAGAAAGATGAGGCAACAAGGCTGTGTATTCTTGCTACATGTTACGCTGTATCATGAGAGCTCTTCAGGCAAAGTATGTACATGTAGATGTATATAAATACACACATGTACATATGTAGCAATATACATATGCTAAGTATAGAGCTCTATACCTTACTATAGCTATGCTTAGGCATTGGGCACTGCTTTGCTAGTATAAACAACGTATCCTCTCACATGCATAAGTACATGTGTGTGTGTATATTATATATGCCAGATTATCGGTTCATTCTATTATGAAGAACTAATGTATTAAGTACAATAGGGCCCCTTTAAGTGGTACTTTCAAGGGAGATGGGACAGTGGAACGAGTAAACGAATGTCTGAGTTACCCGAATCTCTCACCAAGTCGGATTTTCATAATAAAGTACGAAAATGTATGACTAATCAAGATTATACTTAATCATCTTCAGTGTTGATAAAAATAAAATACATGATAATATCCCAGTAGACCATTATTAAGGGTTTAAAGATAATTGCATTTTTTAATGCTGTTTGAAAAGGTTTATCTGTGTAATGGAGCGATTAGAACTGGAGAATTCTACGCTGATAAACCTTTAAAATTTTAATTTCCAACAAAAATTTCAAATCCTCAAACATTAAAAGCTGCATTTCGGAACAATTGAGTAGGTAGTCTGAGTAAAGCGGGAAATTTTGGCCGAGGAGACATAAAGAATCGGCACGACTTAGCAAAAGTCCGGCATACCCGGGGTACGACTTAAGCGAAGTATTCTAGTCTAATTTTTATGAGTAAATCCAAGGGGAATGAAAAATCGGCCCGACTAAATAAAGTCCGATTTACCCAGGGTACGATTAAACGGGATATAATTGTAGAATCAATAAATGAATTTCGAGAGTACAGCCCGAAACAAATACTATTTCTTCTTTGAAAAGCGAAGCCTTCCTCCGCCAGATCTAGAGAAAAGCAGATGTGTTGCCATGGAGCCCACTTTTGCCCCTTCGTATATATGATAAAGATCTTCAACAGCTAGCAAGTGAATACTTAGTTGTTTTGCATCGGTTTCTTCGGTTGTGAAGCAGAGTTGTGTGAAGCAGTACCATCAGAATGTTACTTGAGAAATGTTCAATATGCCAAATCAACCAAAACCTTGCTAGGACGCCAACTTATATTTATTTTCTGAGAGGGTTGGGTCATAACGAATACCTTTGCAATGGGAAATGAAAATTTGCAAAGAGTCAATTGAAACAAACCTGGGTCTTTCTGCACCTCTTCATCCGTAACAAAATGAGATTCCCGCACAAAACCAGTTTGGAAAAACGTACCATGTTGACATGGCATTGGATTTCCTCCACTCCATTAAGTTCAGAAGGACTACACTCCTGCGTTGCAAGGCGGATAGTCAGGTGCACTATAACGAAAGTGGTTTGTGGGACTGCTATCTACTTATACGGGAAGATGACCTGTTCATGGTTTACTCCATGCCCTGTTTTCATAGGCCAAACTAACGTATCAAAGGAAAATGATCAACTTTACTGTAAACATGTAACTCTCTTGATAGACAGAGTTGACCCAAAAGCATGGATGAAACCACAAGGGACAGCAGTTGTACTGTCATGTGCGCATGTCACTCTAAAAGCGTACAGCGAGTCCAGCATTGTTCTTCAATTCGCAATGCCATTCAGTCAGAACTAAAGACGAGAAAGCGTGCTCTGTGCAAGATAAACACGTCCTCAAGTGAGACACTTTCTTTTATACAGAATAATACAAAACAGTATACTCTCAGAGCACAAACAACTAATAATATATGGTAAACAGCTCTTGAGATATGCAAATGTTGGATACAAATGGTGTAGGCAGTTGTTAAACAATAGAAGGAATATCGTAAATGCGTTGTAGGTATTCAATAAGCATGGCCGCTCGAAAAGAAAACTGAAATCATCTGTTGATAGCATGTCTGTCTGGAACTGCAATGAAGGGGTGTCTAAAGGGGCTTCACAACTTGACACCATGCACTGTGAAAACGCCAAGGGACATTAACAATTTCCACGCACCGGCCTGCAATTGGATCGTCTTTGTGATTTCTTTGGCTGTAACTGCCCTCCTTCCGTTCTATTTCCAAAGATGTTTTCAAATTCCGCTTTCTGTCACCCCAACTTAGATGGGTGTTGTTTGGTCACAATCTGTGCAAATAATGGATAAAATAATCAAAATGTAGCAAAAAATTTCTCTAACAGCGACAACTAACAGGCGGCTAAAAATCATATTGCATTCACTCCTTCATATCTCGCCTTAACAATTTAATCGTAAAGGCAAGGAAGAACTACATGATGACTCAGTGGCATAAATAGACTCGCAAAGTTGATCTAGAATGAGGTTGAAAGTCGGGGTCAGGAAAATAAAGAAACGTAGTGACGAAGATGTAAAAAGAGTGAAGGGTCGAGAGACAATTGATCGTAGCGACGTCTAGAAACAAAGCTGCTATAGAAGAATAAAAAAAATAGAAAGAAGAGTAAAAGAAAAAAGGCACCAAAAACAAATGGTATTATCGTACCTCTATTGGTAAAAGTGCAGTGTCTCCTTACGTCCCGAGTCAGGTTTGCATGACTATGGGCACCTTCGGAAGGACCTGTCAACAGCAGTGTTTGACAGAGATAGTTGGAAGGAGCACGTTAAGCGGATCAGAGATGATTGTTCATGTGATACGGTATCAGTTGTTTTCTGCAACTGATCTTATTTCACTATTGCTCGAAAAAGCGGGGACATTCTTTAAGCATACTGAAAGCCCTTCGCTCAACACTCGTTACCATATGAAACGTCGGATAACGGCCGATATGTGAACCGAAATACATAACCAGATGGGGATAGCTTGATATTAAGAAGTTTCTCCGCATACCATATGACCAATCGGACGCCGTGCCTACGCTGTCACGTATCTATCCGCATCTGGTTATATATTTCGGTTCTGTAGTTCCAACAGATTCTTCAACTAATCATATCTGAACTATCAAATTATAACATAAATCATGGGTTCAAACTTATATCAAACACTGCTATCCACTAAATCACGCAAACAAAATAATTGCACAATAAAACAACGAACCAACTAGTGTAATAAAAGTAAGTGCCTAAACAGCTAACCAACCATTCAACTTTAAGAAAAGAACTACTCTGAACAACCAAATGCTTTTCTCAAAACCCTAATGCCTTTCTGGGCGGATTAACAAAGTGCTATGCGAAATGAAACTGTATCTCTTCAACTGTGATAATTATTAAGTAAATTGTGATAAATAAGTTTGTTTACAATTTTTATCACTGACAATTAAAGATGAAGTTACTTTTGAATCATATTCACCACAAACGAACACCAATAGACAACAAATAACAATTTCTGCTTTTATAGAGCAATATTGCATATTCTTGCGTTATCTAGAATCATACATAAATTTCTTTTTGCTTGTGAACAACGAATTTGGCATAACAAGCGTCCAACATCGCACGTACAAAATTCTAAATGCATCAAAATATTATCCATTACAAATTTGTCCTATCCATGAAACTTTAACACGAAGTAAGATACAGTCAAGAATTAACTTCAGTATCAAAAAGATTTCCTACAAATTCTCAAATATTGATTGTCTGATTTTCCTTGTCAGTTGCTCATTCCACCAATTTTCTATCAAAGAAGGAAGCTGTTAAATTACAAAAGTGGGGACATCGCCAAGAGTTCAGAAGTGACAGAATGGGATTGTAACTACAGGACAAAATGAAACCCAGTCGGTTGCAACTGAGAACAATGAGATGTGAAATAGCAGGTACCAGGCATGTGACATACACCTAGGAAAATAAACAGTAAAAATATAAATCACGCTTTGAAGATGAAACAATTTGCCCATGTGTATTGCTCCTACCAAACCCGTCAAATGTCTCCAAGCGAAACAGTACTACTCATTGCAAAATACGGATAACTTTGAAGTACAGTATGAAAGACCGTAACAAATCCCCCAATTCATATTCCTTATCAAATACAAAACTAAAGACTAAGCAGAAGAAAGGTTTACCTACACTATCGTCTAAAACACGGACGACAAGTAATTACAATCTTTTATACTTAGTCCATTTTATCAATGTCATAGGAGAGCGGTATAAGAACAGCAGTTTAGCAAACAGATCTTCTTCGAGTTTTAACTCCTTGCTTTCTCGCACCATGTAGATCTCCAAGCACAGTTTCAGCACTTTGTCAACATTTGGCATTTCATCGAACATGATTCGGTACGACACAGAGGAAAAGAACAAGCGTACGAATTTGCCAATCAACCATACAAAACCAACATATAATCCAATAATGCTGAAACGAAAAGTATCCTATATAGCAATCTATAGACTCAAAAATACAATGATAAATACTACTTTCCTTAGTAAATCTTGTCACTTCAATAACGATCTATAGTTCGAAAAGTTATTGTATTGTCTCTATTGCCCTTAAACCATGGTTCTGACAACCAGTAAGCCATAGTAAACTATGGTTAACAGTGTTCTTCCAAAGTATATATGGATATAGTATAGATATTTCAGATTTTTGGTGGCGTTGTAAACTTTCTACTGTGTCAGGCAATGAAACTAGTCGAACAAATGAAATGTCTCGAAATATTCTCCAAACTTTCATCTTTGCTTTAAAATTAATTACCAAGGTGTGATCTTCAAACATTGTCTTCAAGCACATCCCCGTGTAAATTCAGATTTCGGATTTAACGCCCATTTCAACATTAGTAGGATTTCAGCATTCAACAGCTCCAAGTCCACACCCGAAAGTTCTGCGGTGTGCGAATGCTCGGGTGCAGACTGGGAACAACGAGTTTGCATGTGAAAACCGAACCTAAGTGGAGATGGGCCTTAAATATCGAGACCGTGCTCTTAGGCACAACTGCCCATATTTTACTTTGACGTTTATAGGGATAAAGTTGCACAATAAAAAGGCAGTAATACCACTTGAATGGTACATATGATGAGAAACTATCATTGTATTAATAAAAGACGATGCTTGAAAACATCCCATGACCAGCTGAAGTGTTCCAGTTTCACGTAGGTAACCAACTGGCAAAAAATCCGCAACGTCTTACAAACTAAAGTAGTTAAAATGGTAAATTATCATGTTGGTTTGAAGCATCATCTGTGATTGATTAAAAAGTGAAAAATACTGATACCCTTTGCTTGCAAAGAAGGAGAGATGCAATGGTGGTACCAAGTCATTAAATGTTATAATCTCCAGGCTATCTTTTGACGGGAACACAGATGGAGCCTCTTGAATTATTTCCCACCATTCGACCAAACTTGAATTCACCATTGACAGCGGTCCTTTGCGAAGCTTCAAGACACACTTCACGTAGTGACCACCACCTAGCTGTTCAACTGGTTTTGCCGGACCACTTGCGGGCACTTGAATGAAGGTAGGGAACAAGTTCTTGACGATCCTGTCAGAAAAACCCGATAAGAATAACACTGAGGGGGCTATGGATTCGTACAAAATTGTACCCTACACATATAAAGCATGTACGATGAATTTATCTGCTCCTTTTTACTGCCGTAAACAAATACAGTATCCGCGCCAGGTTGGAACCCATGCATCTTGCGCCGGATATCTTCGACATACGTCCGATTTTTTCCTTGGCGTACTGGCGCAAAAACAAAAATAAAACAGTGGATTGCACTTGTACTATTGCGAACTATCGGCCCGTGTGAAGTCACGTAAAAGCCATCTATAAATACTCAAAGTTTTTATTATGATGACTATGTCATGTTTGCTTCTACAATAGTTTCGTCTACCCTTGACGTATGCGCATTAAACCGTAAAACCTTCGGTGAAGCTTCCTCATTCACTGTCCTTATGTCCGGAGTCAGGTTTGCATGGATTCCACCCTGATATCCAAGCACCTACTCATACAAACATAATCAGCTATGTGTAGAATATTATATAAAAAGTAAATTGATAATACAGAACGATATTGTCTCTTTGGAGTACACTGCAAAAACCAGATTATTCAGGAAAATTCTATACATGGCGTAGTTTACTATTGTCGCAAGCAAGGAGCATCTGCACCAATAACAAGCAAATTTCGAGCGATTGGCGGCCGCACTATGAAAGAGCTGCTCTGAACATCGAATAAAATCACAGGAGGAGACACATGTTCTAAGAGGGAATGTCTTCTTCAATTGATTGCAAGATTTCAAGGCATTTTGCTTATTGATTGTAACCGAAATGGAAAATTTCAAAATAACCCAATACCGGCTTATATTTTCATCATTGCATTTTAGCTGGTGCGAAGGAGAAGCAGCACAATATTAACAATACTACTTGATCCAAGAGGCCTATCTGACAAAACTTCATAACTCAAAGAACGTATCTGTGGAACGTCTTACTACTCTCTTCTTTCCCAGAAACCTAAACCTTATCATCTTTCAGGTCTAAAAACAATAAACTTCACTTTATTTCTCTCTCTAATTAACCATTCTCTTTCTTCCTTTGTTGGGGGGGGGGGTTGCTATAGGCCTCGCAGCCTTTTTCCAACGTAACAACGTACAAAAGACAAAAAGAACAAAACACTAGAGGACAACTTACACTTGTCCACCATCATCTTTGCTTTGAAGAATCCTTCGGAGGTCCCTCCGTATTTTGTCATTTGGTTTCAATGGAATAACATGAGTACCTGACACAGTTTCTTGAACAAGGGCAGCTTGTGAAGTGTTTGGCTCCCTTAAAATAAAAGGGAAATAACCTCGCAAACCAAATTACATCTTGAAACCTAAATGCTAAGCAATGTCATTGAAACAGCTACATCGCCATTCATGGAACTTACTCTAGACCAGTGTTGGGAAAAATTTTCAAGGCAAAGTTCCCATACGCGGGCCACTAAACATCAAAGGACCACACCATTTAAAATCGGGAAATGTTGACTAAGATAATGTAACACTTATAAAACATGCTAAATAAAAACAAGCATATTCGTAATCTAACAAATATTTTAATGGTCTTTAGTTATTGTATTAATTATTGGTCTAGTTATTGTAACTTAGGACAAATCTGCTAACTAAAGTCCTTTTAAAATCTGCCACTAGCTTGTTGCCGTTGATTTTTTCCTAAGTTGCACCAGGCTTCTGCAGACCGCATAAAACCTAATAGCAGCTGCAGTTTATCCAGCCCAGTTCTAGCCAAACAAAAATTGACCAATAATTAATACAATAATGTTTAATTGAAGACAAACGTAAGCCTGAATGAACTCAAAGATGTAGAGCTAAACTGACGCATATCTCCTACGCTGCTCAGATGCATTGATCTGATTTGACTTTCAGTCTTCTAGGCAAGGATTGGTCTACTGTGGTCAAACCAAGAATTGGTTCACAGTGGTCAAACCAACAATTAGCTTACAGTGGTCAAACCAAGAATTGGTTTACAGTGGTCAAGCCAAGAATTAGTTTACAGTGTTCAGTGCTAATTCGTAAAATAGCTCAAATCTAAAAGGCAAGCAAACAGAATATACAGGGTATATTACAATCCATTGAACTAACTATCAGCTGTTTGTAAACATTAATATGAAAACTTTGCAGAAAACTACACCAAAAGCAAGCATTGCTTTGAAGAACTGTTCAACGTTTCTATTGCATATAAATCGAACAGCTCCTACTTTGAGGGCAAAACAGAGTCTCAAAATCTGCTCCTTTTCAAACCCGACTTGGTGCAGTTGACTATTAAAGTCTCTACTATGGAGGAGAATGAGAAAACGAAACAAACTGTCAAGGTGAATTTTTGAGTTCTCTATTGAACAGCCTGTAAGAAATCAAATGCTAAGACCTGAATGGCCTCTCTGTTGATGGAAAACTAGTGTCCTACCTGAGTGCTTGTAAGTAATGTATATAAGGAACATAGATCGAAATACTGTTGTTATACTTCACATATAAATTTTCTTTTATTGTAAATATCTATTTTAGATTTCAGGGACTTTTACTAGTATATATTTCTTAAAGATTAATCATACATAGGTGTTTGATTTGTACTAGGTAAAGTTAGGTCATAGAAAGTATATTTTCACCCTGTATATAAGTTTCGCAATAGAGGACCCCTTGAAAATCAGCATTGCTGAACAGCTACCCTTCCTAAATACTAGAAGTGAACAAATCAATGAATGAGTGAGTCAATGAATGAATGAATGAATGAATGAATGAATGAATGAATGAATGAATGAATGAATGAGGACAAAAATTGGCCAAACAACCTCAGGGAAGCAACAACGAAATTAACATTTCATCTTATGCTCATTGTTGGTGGAGTCAATATTGCTAGCCTCTAATTCCTTGATACTGACTATACACAACAAATAAACAATACACAATATCCTTCAAGAGTCGCTTTTTAATCAGCAAAATGAATACGGTGAAGTTGAAATCTACTGTTACCTGTTAAATTCGTATTTGAATCTAATGTTGACACTTGCATTAGACATGAGTTCATTTATCAGAAACTCACGAGATGGAGGACTAATTGCCCAGATCGAATTCGAATTGCTTAAGACTTTTATTCTCACAATATTCCCTTTCTTTTTGTAATCGTCAAGAAATGCTTTAGCCTGAAAATATGAGCAAGATTATATTCGACTTCGTAAAATAGAAATGTAACTTATCATAAAATGAAACAAACGAATTAGTTTGAGAAAAAAATGTAATTTATGGAAATGAATAAAATAACAGCAAGATCAATACAAACCGAACCATTCACTCATGGCAAACATTGAAAGCAAACCTAACCTGTAACGTAGGTTAAATACTAAAAACAAACCTCACTTTTTACTTTTGGCAAACACTGAAAGCAAACCTTACCTGTCACATACGGCAAACACTAAACGCAAGCTTAACCTGTCATTTTGGGTAAACACTGTAAACACGCCTAACCTGTAACGTAGGGCAAACAAAGAAAGCAAGCCCAATCTGTCACTTAGGGCAAACACTAAAGGCAAACTTAAAATGTTAGGCACGGCATCAAAAAGTTTAATTGAACTACGAAGGACAACGTAATTTCGAAGAAAACTTGAAGCACATTTCTTACCAGCTGTAAAGAACTAAAAAGCTATTTTTAAGACTACAGTCCTAGCTTACATTTCTGGGAGAAACACGCTACGTTTTCCAAACTCCACTTGAAATAAACTGACACTTCAAGTCGAACCACGTTTGACCAATTGCACTATCGTGTGAACATATTCAAAAAGCATTTTATTTTCGTAATCGTTTCATGTCACTGCTACGGCGTCATCAGCAATTTTGAATGTAAGTTTCCATAACCATTATTACTAGTAGGTGAACTTCAAAAGAAGCTGCATTAGTTATGTGTAGAAGAGATGTGGACGCTTCTAAGGAATTGACTGTGCAAGGATGTTATCTCAATCTTGAGAGTGTTCACATAAAATCATCAAACTCGATCTATTATCTATTACAATCGAAGTAAGACCTAATATCCTTCCCAATAATTTTCCTCGTCACCTATGGAATAGGAATCGAGGTCCAGAAAGACCGTTACGTCATACTGAGTCTGCAGCTCACCTATTTAACGGTTGCAACATGTTTAACAATTTTTATTCACGTCGCCATGATCGAATTGTAAGTAAGATTGAAGAATTCAGAAAGAAAAATAACCCACCCGCAAACATTTCACCCAAATTGTTAACAGAATCCATATTCCATGAATTTAAAGAACGAATTAAGCAGATTGTACATCGCAAACCAGACGTAGTAACTCTTGTACTCAGAGGCAGTGTACAATAGTGGAAATAACTGATAGTCATGATCTATGCATGCAAAATGCGTACCATGAGAAAGTTAGAAGATATCAGGAGCTATGTGATTATCTGGAGGGAAAGGGATTCTCAGTGCAGCTGATTGTTATCTGTTTCGGTTCACTTGGATGTTTAAAATGTGATGTAGGGAAAGGATTGAGAAAGTTCTCCCAAAGTAGAGAAAATATAAAGAATGTGACGAAATGATGCTCAATATCGTGTATAATGGGAGGAAACCATATCGGTAGGAGCAGAGTTAAAAAGTCATTGGGTCAACAATTATTAATAGTAATCGCATTTTAGCAGATAAATTCCTAGAAATAAGGAAACATACCAGTTTTTAAGCAGTTTTACTCAGCATCTTGGTCATGCAGTTATTATTATGAACCTATCGAGTATTTGCCATAAGAAGAACTTATTATATTGGCCGCAAGAACAAATTAATTTATAAATATATAAAGTGGCCTACCCTATCTTTGACCCACAGTCTACTTTTCTCCATTTCGGACGACGAGCCGATTTGATCGATTTCGTAATCACTCAATCGATACAGGAACTGCTGCTGGGCACTCATCTTGAAGAGAGGCTACAAAAACAAACAAAGACGGTCAAATAAATGACCGTATGCAAATGCATTTTGTATAACTGCATATATTTGCATACATCTGCATATAATTGCATATGTTTGCATATATTTGCATGACTAACCATCAAGTAATACAGCCAAGTTTAGCAATTCGATCATAATTATAACGGGCATAACTGGATTTCATAGGAAAGTTCTACATGTTGATATTGCGCATCTTCTACATTATGTCAATGTACACAGATTTTATGACCACAAAGGGGTACATCCTTTTAATTCTCCATAATGCCACTATGTAATGTTCTTCTGAAGAAGGATCTTGCAGGTGAAGGAAGCATCGTTAGGATTCAGTATGCAAAACATTTCCAAAGAATTTCATGGTACCTCAGGTTGGTGCAAATGCGTGATTCAGGATAACACCATGAATTCAGCGTGATAGCAACGGGACTTGGGAAAATATTCTGAGTCGAGGCTCGTGAGTTCAAGACCCGTTCGGGTCATTCATTTTCTGGCACTTTCATTTAACATATGACACCATACTTATAAAATCTCCGTTTGCATTGTTAAAAACCCTTCAGTATCCGCAATATAGAAATTTGCACATTTAGTATGGCCTGATCTGGTCTATTAAAAGCTTTCAAATATTTAACAGAGAACAGTGATTGATCAGGTTTACAAATACATAATAATAAAAATGTTTCTGTGTTTACTAATTTATACAACGACGAGTAGTTTTTCTTTTTGATTCTATGCATTTCTTTAATCTCCGTACAATTATTTGATAACGTTGTTTAATGAAACGGCTGTTCATTTAAGGAATATTCAATATTTGGAAAGGAGTGCGATTGCCATTCAAAAGGAATCAGTAAACGATTTGGAGAGGTAGAGGACCAAATCTGTCATAAAAAAGGAGAGGAGGGCACGTGTTGTTTCATTTAAAAATTCATAGGATACGCTACTAATTTTTGTAAACTAAAAGTGTATAAAATTAGATTACCACAGAAAAGAAATAGAGGATGAATAATTCTAAATTAGCAAAAATACAGGTAGTTCCCTATACAGCAATAGGCATTTTGGGGAGACAATGAAACATTTTTCGACTGCAATAAGGGCACTGCAGGCCGACATGTGCGTGAATTGGAGAGTACGATGGTACAAGATATCATTGTTGCTAATAAACATGGGCTAAACTAAATCTCGATTTCAACTTGCTAAGCTAAGACAGGCAGAAGGCTTGGCCTCATTTCTAATTGGTTTTGCGTCAAATAAATAATATATGCATTGGGATATGTGGTATACTACCGGGCAAAGTAGGTCAAAAACGCTTCTGCAGACCCGAACCCTGCCAATTTCTTCGGCAATAGAAAGTATCTGTGAATTTATCCGATCCTATAGCATCGAAGTAACACCTCTCCAAAATTTAACGTCAATTCAAAGCTCCTTTAAATGAAAAAAAAACTGACAATGTTGAGGCTGTAAAATCATTCATGTACCATAGTTATTGTACTTTATGTGACCCAAGAAAAGATTGGCATTGCCCTAAGTTTCCACGACAACAAATGCAAACATACATCAAAAATAAACAACTTCAGTTTCGTATTGATCAACCAGCTTTATAAACATATCAATTGCTGAAAAAACATCAACGTATACTATTTTGTTTTGGATACGTTGTGTGATTTAATGGGCGCCGAAATCCGATTAATCTTTCAAACAATTTATCCGTATGCAAAATGATGAAATTAGACGGTCGTGCACCAACCTGGTATCCACCAACACTGAGAGTAAATGTAGCGTCGACTGGTATATTGCTGATATAAGCAGAATTGATGAATGACATGAAAAGCAACGGAAACCAAATCACGACAATGAGCAAGAAAACCAAGAGGCCACCAAGGAGAATCTTGCTTGATGCCCAGTACTTCATGCCACGGGGATGCGGCCAAGTCTAAAGATATACAAAAGCAAAGTGAAACTGCTGTGAAATTGCGAGCTAAAAAGTTAACCCCGATGAAACAAAAAGCGGAAGTTATCTACTTATTGCATAATCAGAGATAATAATAATAATAAATCAAATAACGGATTTCACAATAGCTCGAAAAAGCGAGAACTTTTTCTTAGTATACTGAAAAGCTTTTTTCGTCAGAAAGTCGCAAAAATAATGAATGTTTAAAAAGGATGAACCTTTCAAAAGTCTGCAAGTATATAGAAAAGTAATTTCTGTAAATTAGTACCGTATGGCTACCCATGGAAGCTACCGTATATATATATATACTCTCGGGTGCTTAATAAAAGGGGGGACGCTTACTAATATTTTAGGTTTTTCCCACCCCTGGACCTTACTAAGACCCCTCCGCTTATTAAATTGAGTATGTTGAAACGTCCAAGACCCATGTCAATTGTATGTCAGGCATAAGTTTTTCGTTTTGCATTTTGGAAAAGATAACATCCCGTTGCATTCACGTTTTGAGTGTTCTATTTAGAAGTAAGTTATTTGACAAGAGAACTTGGGGTTCTATTAATAAACGCATGACAGGCTTCCTATCAGGAAAATCCCCCCAGATAATAAAATCCCCTGTTTATTAGTTTTTGAAAAAAGTTTCACCCACCCCCCAACTATTGAGATTCCCCTTGTATTAAGCACCCGAGAGTAGTCAGAAACATTGTTGTCAAATGACAATGGCAATCTCATTTTCAAATAGAAATCAAAATCGTGAGAGGACAACGAGTCAGAGTACATTTTCACCCCCGAGAACTGTTACATAAATATAAGCAGATTAGGAAAAAGATTTTCCCCAGCATAACCCGTTTTTCACTATTGACATTTTATTGCCTGAAACCAGGATAGGTATAAGAAGTTTCCAGGAGACATAAGCGGAAAAAGTTAAAATACTAGAAAACCTAATTATTAGAAAGGATACATGTCAATAGATGGGCGAGTGGCCAAGTAGTTAGAGCGCTTGACTGCTGTGCGAAACATCGATGGTTCTAGCCAAACCCTCGGATCATAGTTGGGATACTCGGTCACTGTTCACCCAGCAGCAAATGGGTACCTGGTGGCAACACTAGGGAAGTTAAAGGCGGCGAGGAAAGGAACTGGCCACCCTACCTCACTATCCCGGCGGCTCATGATAAGTGTCCCTCTAACGGGTACTCCCCCAACGTACGGAATCGTACACGGGACTCACCTTTACCTTTACTTACATGTCAATAATTATATTATTTTCACTGTATACTAAGATTATGGCATAGTATGAATTGCTAGCTAGTTAAAATGGTGTGATCAAAGGTCCAAGACGTAAACATATAAAGTGATATGCGAGAAAATGACTTACCCGAGCGGGACACGTACACACTATCCTCCACTCTGGACGTCGAGTGCACTGTCACAGCTCAGTGGTAGAACACTCGATATACAAAGTCGAAGATCGTGAGTTACCATCCCGTTTGACTCAATCATTTTCTCAAATTTTCACTTTGCACGTTTTCCCAAATTCTGTTGTCTTCAAATGTAATAACCTGTGGTTTGTTTTCTCCACCTGAATACTGGTATAAAAACTACGATTGGGAAAGACCTCTATCTCAAGCGCATAACCGCAACACCATTCGAATTTGTGGTGAACTTATGATGAAATTATCACCAAAATTTATGGTGAACTGATGGTGAAATTATCACCAAAATTTATTATGAACTTCATACTGACCTTCTCGGAATCTCGCCAACATTTTAGTATGTACACATTTGCATAAATATCCTCCATTTTAAGCCAGTGGCTGAGTGTTAAGGTGGTATCGGTACAAACCCAATCGAGCACACTTCGAAGCTCAAGGAGAAAAGGGATGGATTGGATTCTGAAAGAAAGAGAATTTACGACAAATTTATCGATAGGCTAATTAAAATGAGCGAAAGAAAGGAATTAATCCATTTTATTTTGTATTCAAGTAAATATGCATAAACAAAGAATTAAAAGTATAATAGGATACGAAAAGGAGCATGGATTTGCATAACAACACTGTGGGCCATTATAGATACAAATACACAATGAACTAACTAGGTACTAATGTATCAACAATGAAAACAGCAATGTTACACACTTGGGAGAGGGGCGAAAGGCGAGGGGGGTTGCTCCCTACGGTACTTATCCCAGACAAACACGGGAGGCTTTAGCTGAGTTACATGGGCCACGTGACTATTTGCCTAAAATGTACGGCGTCTTATATATATATATATATATATATATATATATATATATATATATATATATATATATATATATATATATATATATATATATATATATATATATATATATATATATATATATATATATATATATATATATATATATATATATATATATATATATATATATATATATATATATATATATATATATATATATATATATATATATATATATATATATATATATATACATACATATATGTGAAATTCGCTTGGCGTGCAGACGTTCAAGATTTTACACCTGTATGATAATTTAGTCACCCGTGACAGTTTGCTAACAGCGTGCGGCTGTCTGAGCATTCCTCTCAGGGTTGCACCAATACTACGCATGCGCTTTACTCGGTTAATTGAAGTAATTAACTAGTTAATAAGTTTCGTTAGTTAATTGATCAATAAGTGAACGATTCAACATCAAAATTGCTGTTTTGTTGACAATACCTGATGAGTAACGTGCCAAATAAAACAATTCATCATTTGATTACTGATTGACTGGTTGAATGTTAGTAAAATGGATTGATCGGCGATTGATCATTTCAATGGCTACCAGACAACCATGAATTGCCAAATCAATACAGTCGGAACCGTGAATCGCCAAACAGGTAGAATCTACTTACGCTTGGAAGAGGCACCCACTGGTTAGCGTGTAGCTCTTTGTCAAAAAGTTCCCAAGAATTCTAATCGGGTATCCGCATCTTACTTGATATGCCGAGAGCCCAAAGTACATGCACTGGAATACATACATGAATATCGCCGGGCCGTTTTCGATGAACTTCCTAGCAACAACAACAAAAAGAAAACACATCAACTTTCTACGCATGACTTCCTCGAAAGCTAAACTATTATTAAAAACGATTAGTTGGCTAAATACAACGAGAACATGACAAGTCAAAATTCTAAATGCGCACTAAACAGTCAAACAGGTATGAGCTAAATACGCAGACAAGGCCTTTGCAATTACTTAACAAGCAAAAAACCAACAATCTGAAGACACAACATAGCCAAAATCTTTCATACCACACTAAAACTCTATGAGTGGCAGGAAGAGGGCATCTGAATCACTCGAATGACAAAATGCCAGTCAATGTCACCATCATAAAAATCTATCTACACCTTCATCAACTCTAATTGTCAACATAAAAACCTTGGCTGTCCCTACATGGGGGGAGGGTGTCGATGATGCGGCGAATCCTCAGGAAAAAGGTTCAGTCTACAAATCGATACGCAACATTGTTCACTCGGCAAAACCTCTTCGTGTTTTAAACGCGTATTTACGATAGTGACAAAACTCGGTAAACCAAAAAGGGGTCATATACTTGTCCCAAAATTCTATCGGGGCGGTCCATATAAAAACTAAAAATTAAGGTTTTGAAAGCAAGAACATAAAGCAGTTACTTTCAGGCAACAACTATTAAGTTCATTACTCGCACATACTTGGTAGTGATGAGTGGCACAGCCAGAAACATGAATATGTGAAAAGCAAATACAAGGAATGCCAAGTATAAGAGCTTTACAAACACCAGTTTCCGTAGATAAAGGTATCTGGAAATAAAAAAGAATGACAATTGGATAAATCGACAAACACCTAAAAATTGATGGTTTTCTCTATGAAATGAATTGACAAGAATACCTTAGACACCACAGCTAAAAGTCAAAAAGCCCAAGTCTTGTAAAGGGTAAGGTAATCAAAAACTCTAACACATCGAATCTGAGATGCTGTAATGAAGGAAAACTTCTATACCGTAAGTTTTCGAATTGGCCTCCCGTCGAAACATTCCCTTCGAATAAGCCCCCCCCCTCGAATAAGTTCCATGCTTGAAGTGTAAATTGCAAACAAGTCCTCCTCCTACGAATAGGCTCCACCACAGAGGATCATGAAGACCTTGATATAAACCAGTGCTTAAATTTAGACTGTTCTTTTAATGTTATGGAGTTTTGACGTTGAGCGTTTTGTGCGGTATGTGTCAAATACTGTTTAACCTCCCCTTGAACAAGTCCTCCCTTTAAATAAGCCCCCATCCAAAAAGTATCAAAAACTAAACAAGTTTCTTGTGCAGCTAATTCAAGTATTTACGTTATGTTGGAGGTAGGCTTTCAAGGTAGGAGGATCCAAAGACTCCCAATGAATGCAAGCTTCGTCGAGGTGAAGCGCTATTAAAGATTTTGTGAAAAGCAAATAAGGAAGCAGGGAAGAAGAGGAAACGAGAAGAAAGAAAATTTAGAAATAAGAGACTCCCAGTTTTTCGTCGTCAATGTTCATAAGAAGCTGGGACAATAACGAATGAAATCTTAGCTTTAAGGACTTGAATCTGAAAGTATGACTACTTAAAACTAAAACAGGTCGGAAGTCTTTCTGCTGTCCAGAACAGCTTAGATAAACTTAGAGAGCCTGCTTCCTCTCTCAGTGAGTTTAAAAATCTGCAATAAATGTCGATTCGTGTAGCTTTCTTGTGAATTTCGAAGTATTTTAGTTCACTTATTTTCACTGGTATAACTCTATTGGCTTTTGTATGTACATCATTTTAGAAGTTTTCTTTCTTAGCATAGGTTTTAAACAAGTCAGTTTGAATTCTTTCTGAAACTTATCAAACTGTATATACATCTAAAATCATGATGAAATTACGAATGCTAAGTGACAGAGTTTATCCTATAGCTGAGGTACCAATGAGTAGAAGACATGGAGTTTGCTTCCTAAGGTACCAGGTAGGTCTGCAAACATCGAAATAGTTAACAACCCACCTGTCCAATAATATTAGTAAGAACTGTGTGAGCATCATGTAAAGAAATGTTCGTGGAACCTGGAAGATAAGCAGTGATTAATCACGGCCTACAGTGCATTACCAAAACAATGTATTCGACACAAAAGAAAGCTTTCCAGTTCGCTTGTTATTTTATTTGCGTACGACAACTTGCTTTGAGATTTTTCAGACATTGAGAGCATAGTCATAATCTAACAGGTGTTTTTCGGCAAATCAACCGGTAAAGCGCACGAGGCTTTGTGTACAATCAAAACTGGTCCATTCCCACCAAACAGTGGGCAATTTGCCAATATGCTCAACTCAGTATAACAAAAGAGTACAGAACACAACACAACAATTGGGCCAGTGTGGCCTCTCGAGAGTTATAAAGCATCACCATAGCTTCGCGTTAGAAAGTCTAGAAATGTGCTTACGATTGCTAGTAAAAATCTAAACCATGCTTTTGCATTCTTTGCTATGATAATGCGATAAAAAAGATACATAACAGGTGCATGCTCAACAGAAACAAGAGTCAAAAATTATAACCCTGCAAACGGTCTGTACACCGTGATTCGAAAAGATTGCTTCAATTATTAAAAAAATTTACCACATTTTCTTCGATGATTTGCGCAAAGTTGCTTTTGCTAGACTATAATAAGAAAGAAAATACATTCATAAAAACGAAAATATAACCATATGTAACAATAAGGCTTTGGATAATTAAGTTCGCAAAACAGAGAAAATACATAGCGGGTAGGAAGGAAAACGAAATCTTTCCACCTCCACTGCCATCATGTTAATGAGATGACACTAATGTTGATTAAAACATAAATTAACAAAGAATGAAACTCTCAAGGAAATTTTGTAGGATAAGATAACTTCATCTAAAATATAGCGCTGGGCGGATGACATAAACTCATTAGGAGCAACTAGCTGCCCCGTTGACTTTGATTAAGTGAAGGTCAGTCCTATGTTAGAAAGGGCACATCCCTAGCCGTTTGTATAGTAAGGTAGGGTGGCCAGTGCCTTTCCTCGCCGTCTGTAACTCTCCAGTGTTGCCGCTAGGTACCCATTTGCTGCTGGTTGGACAGTAAGCGCGCGTCTCAACTACGACCTGAGGGTTAGGTTCGAACCATGGCTGTTCCCCTCAGCAGTCAAGCGCTCTAACCACTCAACTACTTGGCCGTTGACTTTGACTAGCAGCGGTAAAATGAAAATAAAACGTTCAAAAAACCAACTATTGGCCTGCCAACAAAGGATGAGTGGCCGACTGATGTACCGAAGATCGATGGTCTGAGGCGAACCTCTGGCTCTAGTTTGTATATTTGCTTACTGCTCACCCGGCAGCAAATGGGTACCAAGTGGCAACACTAGTAACATCAAGGAGGCCAGGAAAGGAACTGGCAACCCAATCCCACCAAGCAGACAGTTCAGCATAATAAACACTACACAACGTATGAAATCCTATAGGGACTAATCTTTGCATTTACCTTTACTTGCCAACAAAGCACATTGACTATTTGATGATAAAAAAAATTAAATAAGTTATGACAACGCATCAGTTCCCAGATGAACGTAATACAGTAACTATTGTCAGTGGTGAGAAGATATCAAAATTCTAGACTGAACAGCCAGTTACATTTTGACGAATGCTTCTTCGAAAAACTGCACCGGAGATTATTAGATATCACTGATAAGTGCAGTAGCTATGTACAAACAGCATACCTCCGGAGATGAAAATGCGGACCAGCTGGATGCAATAATAATAAATACGATAAACTGGCAACCAAACATCCAAGCATAAACATCAACAGCACCCGTGCCAACATCTGGATTCAACATTCTCTCAATGAATCTCTTAATATTCTCAAATATGCTAAGAAAAGGGTAAAAACGCTCAGTTTACAAAGCTGAAGAAATAAAGTTCTATTTATTCACTTCTCACACACTGGGAAATGACATTTACCTCCCCAGGAACGCCCAAGGATAACATAATGTACCTGATATAAAAATATATGCATACATATTATAAAGACATTAAATCGAAATGTCTACATTTACGTAGAGTATGTTTTCAATTTAGTCATCTGCATACATATACATGCATTATATATATATATATATATATATATATATATATATATATATATATATATATATATATATATATATATATATATATATATATATATATATATAAACTGGTGGTCAAAATTATTGAGCCATTTAAAAATCTCCTCTATTTTTTCAGGTCGTTGTTTCTTTTTCATAAACGACGGGGTATGCAGTTATGTATAGGTTGTTAATAGGTGTCTCATTGCTGCTAAAGTAAGAAATATGTATGTTTTAACAATTCACGATATTTTCTTACCTTTCCAAGACATTTTTTGTATACATGCAGTGAGAACTACGGGGTTACAGATTACTTTAGGCCTATAGTCACCCTCTCCCAATGTAAAGATTTGTATGGTGTAGCATCTATCTGTGCCTTGATATGATGCTATTTAGTTTCTGTGCTCTGTGAAAGTCTGTTAGGTATACTTCAAAGCGAGTTTTCTTTGGCTATTAACAATTTGCAAGCTCAAGAAGTCATGATGACTATAAAACGATTGAGTGTGCAAGAGAGGATGACAGTTCTCTTCATTAAGCACACCAACTCTCATCCTCTCTTGCACACTCAGTCGTTTTATAGTCATCATGACTTAAACAGAGAAACAGTTAAGGGTTATTTATACTTATCTAACCTAACAGAGCTTCCTTTGCTGAAATACATCGATTTTGCTCAATTGAACACAGAAAAGTGTTGCAGGAGAGACAGATAGCGTTGTTCTATAAATTTTCAAACTAACCTCAGCTTCTTGAGCTTGCAAATTGTTAATAGCCAAAGAAAATTCGCGTTGAAGTCTTTCACAGAGCACAGAAACTAAATAGAATCACACCAAGGCACAGGCAGATGCTACACCATGCAAATCTTTACATTGGGAGAGGGTGACTATAGGCCTAAGGTAATCTGTAACCCCGCAATTCTCACTGCATGTATACAAAAAATGTCTTGGAAAGGTAAGAAAATATCGTGAATTGTTAAAATTTCTAATTGAAATACTTGAAATCCAGCTCAGTCATCGTATAGTAGGAAAAACTCTAAATATGTGGATGGCTCAGCCTTAAAGATACCTCTTTTTTCTACGTTCTGACGACTGTGTACTCTCAGATGGGCTCTCTGAATTGCTCTGCATCTTTAAATGAAATTATGCGAATTGTCAGTGAGGTTCAACACTCTTTCAAATGCAAACAATCAGTCCTAAGATTTCTAACAGTTTCCAGTCTTTTCTTCTGATTTAAAAAGATTCTCATATTCTTTTAAGATGCATCTAAATATCCCTAGTATGCAAAATTTAATTGCCGTAAAGTTCAAATACTTTGGAGCTACAATCACTGTTATACGTCGTTGGAAACCCACTGAATGATAGTGGTATTTGACAATAGTGATTTTGTGGTGAGAACTGAAAGCTAGGGATCCTCTGCCCCATAAAACAATGTTGAGATACAAGCTGACTTGCATAAGTGTTACCTGAGAGCGATTCAATTTGTTTGTTGCAAGTAAAACATGTCTAACTCAATATTGCTACGAGGGGGAAGGGGAGGTGGAGGAGTTTGCTCCATCTATCAAAAAGCATTGTAAGTGTTCAAGACATCTGGGCAGATTTCAGGTTGATAAAATCCGGAAACCATGTTCCGACAAAGCAATACTTGACGACTAAAATGTAATTCAAAAATGAAGATACCATACCTCGCCGACATTCCTACCAAGTGTGGCATTGTATTCTAGAATCTGAACAGGCTCCAGCGTCTGCGTTTCTAAAACGAATCGTGATAAAACCTAGTAAGAGATGGAATCATCTTCAGCTCTTTCTTGATGATTGCGGTTCCAGGAAGATTCCTTTAAGTTATAATCCAGCACCTTTCTTATATAGATTTGCTGAAATTTCAAAGTAATACCGTATTTTAGCCCCAGCTCCTACTATTGCATGTCTGAAATCCAGTTTCTGTGCTTAACCAGAGCACTTCTACTTGTTAAAATTTAATCCTGTTACTAGTTGTTCCTATCTTTAAGCGCTCAATACAGAACATGACGACGCAATAAACCGTAATACTATGTTTATGTGAAATTGGCGAGCTAATGTCTCGACTTCTACGCTATATAACTCAGCGACGCCATTTAAACATATGCCTATACTTCTTAACGAGATTTGCCATATACTTGCAATCAAACGTTCACAAAAATAATTCAACAGTAAAATTTAAGATTCCCTCTAGTGCACATTTTCCAAAATCTTACTCTCCACTATCTCCCAAATATCTTACCATCAAATGTTGGAGACCTTTGCTGATGCGCACCATCTTCCTCCTCATTCCATGCTTTCTCTCTCCATAAGCCATGTGCCTACAAGCGACACAAAAAACAGTTCTTACACAAAGCGTACATCAAAAACTTCTTGCAGGAAACAGTTTCAATTGAGGCACATTCTCACATTAAGTAAAATTAAATCTGTCCCTGAAACAAGACTGGCTTCAGAAAATATCTACCATAAACTTCTTTAAACTTCTTTATGAATAAAGTAGCAGAGAAATAGGAAGTACAGAATGTATGGTACACTGCAACTTGTAATGCTCTGGGGACAATACTATGATTTTTCTGGTCATGCATAACTGTCAGGGATTTATGTTGATATTTTTGACTTCCAACAATGGCAATGCAGTGTTTATTTAACCATAGTTTCAATCACAAGAAGTGCTAATGAGCGTATTTCTGGGGCATCAGCACGTATACATATTTCTTTTATTAGAAAGTGTCTTTTCGCCAGTATTGAAACATTCTTGAAACTTTCTTAGCAAGGATAATTGAGTTCGGGTAACATTACAGTGCTACACAGACGGACAGATAATACGTAGACATTAAACATAAATACATATAATTTCATATGAAATTTATGCAAATTAAACAAAAGAGATGATGGGCTTGTGTGAAAATTGGGATTTCAAGCGCTTATCAACTCATCAACTTTACTAGGCTTCAAAAATCCAGTACTAAACTTTCGTAACTTTTCGAGCAGTCGAATACTACTTTTTTATAAGCTACCTTCTTATAAACAAAACGTGTCGTTGTACATGCGAGCAAAGATTGTACAAAATCAGCTATTCTGATTCACCAAAGCTTGAAACTAAAGAAAAACAAGCACAACTGTTGACTACCTTCAGAGCAAATCTGTGAAAAAACAATCCAAGCAACAGTAACAGATCGCATATTGTTGAGTTTGTGTCTCTTTCGATGCCAATTATCCTTGGTGGGCATAGGGGATTGTTTCTCTCTGCCGGGTGATATTGAATGTCAGAACAGTCATTGAAACCAAAGAACCTAAACTGGAAGACGTACTTCACCACGATCACAAGCTCAACATATGTGATTATAGTAATCCAAAATCGCTTCGTCGGTCTCGGAATAGATAACATTCCCCAAAGAACGACAAAGAACGGCAACGGGATGGACAGCATTGATGCGTAGTACATGTGATTAACGATCATCAACGCGTAACATAGCAGATCAGTGTTTGCCACTACAGCGTAGTACAGCGCAACTGAGAACCTAACGCCAAGCGAATCTTGTTTACGCCAGCCATCTGTGTGGTCTCCCTGTAAGGTTACCATTAACCAAGAATCACTGTCATCATCATCTTGATTACCTGAACTGCTTCCATGTGAACTCACCTTCAAAAATAAAAGATATGGTCAGACAAAGATAATAGCCTCCGCTAAGTACTTCTTCTACATAAAGGAATGCCCCTATAATATGGAATAGACTAGGCACTTGCTCATGATTCCATCAAAGCGGTTTCTTGCTATCCAAATAGTAACTCTTCGACAGTGGTGCCGTCCTAAAAAGCTAACAAGGAGGCTGTGCAGCAGGCAATTGTATAGACCACGCCCACTATGCTTAGTCTAAATTGTTCAAATGTTAATATATACAAGGTTATAAAACAACTGGTACTTTGTTAATGAAAAGATCGGTAAAAGTATAAAAGTATAGTGTGTGTGTGTGTGTGTGTGTGTGTGTGTGTGTGTGTGTGTGTGTGTGTGTGTGTGTGTGTGTGTGTGTGTGTGTGTGTGTGTGTGTGTGTGTGTGTGTGTGTGTGTGTGTGTGTGTGTGTGTGTGTGTGTGTGTGTGTGTGTGTGTGTGTGTGTGTGTGTGTGTGTGTGTGTGTGTGTACTCTAATTCTGACAATGAGACAAACTGGTTCATTAAAGTTGCATTTGAGAGCATAAATTCACAATTGAAACGTTCAAATTTAGTACGTCACGGTTTCAAACACAACCGAACATGAACAAGATCAGAGACAATGCTAAATGGCCAAGTTTCTACTTTCTTCCGTCCCAACCTCTTTTTCATATAACATCTTGGAAACAGTCTAATATCTGAGACCTATATAAAAAGCTACCTTTGCCTGTTTTCCAAGATTGATTCCATCCGCTGAAGTACTAGATTCGGCCAGATCCATGGGCTCGTGTCTTTCCTGAGCACTTTTCAAATTTTCTCTACATTTATCTGTCCATTCCTCCTCTAACCTTTTCGAAATTATACGATAGTCTTCCGATATCTCATTAAAATACGCTATCATGCTGCAGGCAATCTCATCAAAATACACTCGGCAGCTGGCTCCAAATTCACGCAGTGAGTCTAAACATGTCTTCTCTTTCTCTACACCCTCATCTGTAATATTTACGTTTTCTAGCGTGCTGGGCTCACTGATTTCCACATCAACTAAACTGATCGACGATCCAGCTGATGCTTCTTCTGACGATTTTCGTCCTCTGCGCTGCCTTAGAGATTTTGGCGTGCCAAGGTGTGATCTTGGAGATGTGGCTGGTTCTACTGTGGTTGACAAGCCTGCAAAAGTAATAAAACCCCTATAATCAACTCAATAAAAGACGCCAAACCAAATGAAAAACGCCCTGCTACTTTCTCCCGAAAACCTAACTGCCTCGACATACGACTGGATGGTCGTCACAAATGAAGTTCATATGTTAAGCAACAATGCTGCATCCTAATACATTTATGTTTCATGCCAGCTACCATATTTCACTACGTCACAAACAGCTCATCCAAATGATGGTCCTGCAAACGTAAAAAATAAAGCCTCGAAACGTTTCATACAAGGAAGAATTATGATAACAAAGTGAACTCCACTTGCAAACACAACAAAAAAACTAAAGTCTTATAGAAGATTTACAAAAAAAAAGATGTAAGTCAAATAAATCCCCTATAATATGAAGCCTTAAACCCAAAACCATAAAATCCAAATGTAAAATGAGCAAAAAGTTCAGAGGTATACTTGTTGATGGTCGAGATTCATCTTTCGAAGGTGGCACCAGAGCCTGTGAAGTGGCCTCAGGACCCTTAGTCATGATTTTCGGTGACGCCAAAGGCGGTGGTGATGCTACTTTGGAAGAAGAATCTGCAACCATTGGCGGTGATGATGCATCTGAAGATTGTAAAGGGGGAGACTGCGATTCCGAAGAAATTAAAGGCGTAGATGGTTGCAAGATCGGTCCTTTCGCTGGTTGCTCTTCATCATCACTTTCATACCAGTAGTAATCGCCAGAATAAATTGCTGAAACAGACCATGTGGTGATGAAAATTTTAGATCAGATTAGTCCTTGACTTTATAAGAACTAACGGAACGCGGAAGAAGAGAGACAATGTCAGAAGATCTAGAGTAAACAAAGCAAATTAAAAGCAAATTATTCGAAAAATAAGAAACCGAATTGGACTATATGCAAAGCAAATCAAAAAGAATACTGTAACAAAACTTAGACAACTTAAAAATATGAAAGCTAGTTTTTGAACCATTCCTTTAATTGTATCAAAACAACAAAAGCTCAATCAACTTGAACCAAACTCTTTTGTCCCTTTGAAGAACATACAGGAATTGAAAGCTACAAATGTCCTACTCCACGTTCAAGTAGAAAATTTGCTTCCCAAAATGACTTTGTTTTCTGAACACCCAGTACATGCATCTTAATTTTTTGATTTGGAGCCAAGCTCCAGAGGATTCCAAATACATTTAAATACGGGGCTCCTACTTGAAAAATCTCTCTTCTCTTATTCTAAGTAGCATGTCCATTAAAGCAACAGGAGCAAATTTCTACCGATTGAAAAAATTTAAAACTGTCATATACAGTAAGTGTAGGGCCGGATTTCCACTATAGCTGCAATATTTGAAGCCGTTTCATATAGCTTAACTTGAGTATGTTACGAAAGTCTATCAGTTCCACGGCTAGATACAGAAACCATTTTTTGCAGCTTCTCATCAACCATAAATCGACAGATGCGGCTGACACTACTGTCTTGCTTATGAAAAAGAGCCGCGGTCAAAGGTCTACAAGCCATTCAGTAGCTCTGTGATCCAGTTATACGTAATTATGACAGTACAGAAAAACCATCAGGGATACAAATCATAGTCTCTAAGTTGGCGAGAATCCCCAAAAAAGTAATAAGATGGAGCCGATACTCCTCAGAGGGGCTAATACTGCTCAGAGGGTCTAAAAGCTCCTAGGAGTAAAATCATTACAAAACAACAGTGACTAGAGTAAGAAATTCTGCTGCGACAATTAAGGCCGCATTGATATACCTTCGTAATGAGATAATGGCTCCTCCTGGTTTGGATTCAATTTTTCTTGCTTCTGTTTAAGCTTGGCAACGCTAAAATGGAATTATTAAACGGTAAATGGATCTCATATTACAATACTTTCTTCACTGAAAAGGAGAGAATCGAAAAAATACATCCTAGTTCATCAGCGGAATAATATACGATACCATGATACGGAAAACACGCTGCACACTTTCTAGGCCTACTCTTAACAAACAAAACTCCTGAGTCGTGCACTACAGCATGGTACATATTGCTGCCATTAAGCACGTATTTTCGCCGAAAGTGGCCAGCTAAACATTGTAAAAAACCCATGGCGGCAATTTGACATAGCGTCAGGCATATATATACATATAAATATATAAATATATATATATATATATATATATATATATATATATATATATATATATATATATATATATATATATATATATATATATATATATATATATATATATATATATATATATATATATATATATATATATATATATATATATATATATATATATATACATAAAGTCCTTAGAATGAAAAATTATCGCAATTGAACGAAAGTCCCAAAATATGTCATCTATAAAACGGCATCATGAAAATCAACGCTAAACCAACAAACCTAGCTCGTATTTCTTCCATTTTCTTCTTGTCTTTTTCATTTGATTCTTGCAAACGCTCATTCAACCTTTGCTCCACAAGCTGTGCACCTCTGAAAGAAGAAGAAAAATGGCTATCTTTCAACATAGAGGGGAACAATCTATTACTGAGGAACAAAACAGGTATATACATTGGCTAACACCTAAAACATTCAAGCAAATGCTTAGCAATAGAGCGTGCCACTTTATAAAAATAAAACTCAGTGCCCTCCAAAGGTCCTGTCAATGTGTACATAACATCGCAACGAAAAATTAGATAAGGTATGCAGCAAAATGAGTAAAATGCACTTATGAGAAATCTCAACTCGGGCAAGTAATATGATGAGAGATAATATAACTAGAAGCGTCAATGTTGCACAGAAGACAGCAGATATGATACAAATCTTATAAAACTTTACAAATATATATTCTGCTCCGCAAACAGGAAATTTACTCTGATGATAAATTCTTGTTTTTGCAGTCAAAGAACATACAACATAGCCGAACCTAAGTGACCAATCATCATGCAAAATCGGCCTGAACTTGGCTATGGAGCGCATGTGGTGTCCGAATTCTGCATGATGAGTGGTGAATCAAGTGGGGAGAAAATAGATCCTGATCAGAGCTCTCAACGAAACAAAGATATGGCAGCTATGCTAGAATGTATATTTGTAAAGCCCTATGACAGTTGTGGCATTTTTGTAGTCTTATCTGCCACAATGAAGTTTCTGGTTATACCATTCGCAATCAAACCTATTAGTAGTAGCGTGGCTGTTCTTTCTAGAAAAATGCCACAACTATTCAATTCTCAAATGACCCACAAAATCAGCACATACTGTCGACAATTCACAACATATCGGAAGATATGCCCTAAAACCCCCACATGAATGTGTGCATAAGTATGCAATGATATTAATCAGTCACCATAATCAAATAGCACTATTCTACACAAGTCATACCAAAAACTGCAGTCCAGAAATAGGGGAACTAAATAAAGCACTAAATCCGCCAGTTGAAGGTACCAAAGCTAGAAACGCCAAATTTGGTACTTCCATCGTTTGGACCTTCTTCTTTTGAATTCGCTTTCTTCATAAGTTCGTGTCAATACTTTCCTACTTCCTTACTGATGGTGACTCTCAAAAGAGTCGCAACGTCTAAGTCTCGATCTACCGATTTTGTCATTATCATATGAAAATGTCTTAAGTCTACAGATCATTTCAAGTTCAAGTAGTCAGAATGTCGAAACATCAATAAAGACGACGTAATGTCTCTAGCTTTTATTGCCATCCTGATCTTAAAGTTCATTCTAAAGCTGTGCTTTACTACATCTAAATCAAAAGCCAAAAAACAGGCAAAAATCTAGATAAATCTAGATCGTCGCGATATGAGATGAAAACTTACCTGGCGGCCATATCAGATTGCTTCCGATGCTCTCTGATTACATACTTAAAATATACAGATTTGAATATCCTGTATTGGATGATTGCAAATACGAAGCAAACCGCATCGGCAGCTAGGCCAGTATCAGCTTTGGATAGGCACTTGGTATCAGTCGCATCGTAAATAGGTAAGTTGTATTCATTATGTCTTTGGCAATACAAGTTGAGCAACTGGATAAGAACACAACCAAAAGTTTCGATTCTTTTTATTCTTGTTATGTACACACATGAAGCCACCTGAAATTGAGGGGGCAAAAAATGCATCAATCAAATGGAATGCAAAGCTCAATGGTGTACTAGTCAAGCTCTAATGCTACCAAACTTATTTCTTGGCCATTAAGGGATGCAAAAGAATGCCTAGGTCACTGCAGCATGCAAGTAGATGCAGGTACAGACAATGAGGCAAATACTACTTATCTCGTTTGGCACAGATAACCTAGAATCTGCACAACAGCCAAACGTTTTTCGTCTAGATCAACAGTTGCTCCACATTTAACGCAAAATTCATCTTTTTGCAAATGACATCGAAATATTTTTCAGCTCTAAATTTGCTAATTGATATTCCACAAATAGCAAAGCCCAGAAAACAAGACCAAGGAAAATTGCATAATGCTGCAACCAATACCCTTATGCTTATAAAGTTTGAAGTTCAAATGAGGAACACACCTGCAGCCAAACTTTCACAAGGATGACAACAAAATTGTAGCCAATAAAAGTTTTCCACCATTTTCTCAGCGTGTGCTTCGGCCTAAGATATAGCGACTGGCCGTGCCATAGGAAGAAGAAGCATGCAAGCAGAAACCCAGCGTTGAAAATGCTCGCTGTTTTCTGTGCTGTGATGTAGACAACGCTCAAAGTCAACCAGTAAAGCTGCTCCAGTAAAATTATCTACAAAAAAGCATACATTAACGGTGCAAATATGTGTGTTGTAACTGAATTCTGATCATTTACTCATTGATAATACTGAAAACCAGCTGTAAAACACCTGTGGCTATCAAAAGTAATGTGGCCACGTAGCTGAATGCTATCTCAAACGTGAAAAGTCTGTTGGTACTACAGAACTTCATTATAGCACGAAAAAGCGGGAGCATTCTCTTAGCATACTGAAAGCTTTTTTCGACCGACACTCGTCGGCTCACCTTTCGGTCGCTATCCGACGATTCAGACTCTGACGAGTGTCAGATGAAAAAGCTTTCAGTATGCTAAAAGAATGTTCCCGCTTTTTCGTGCTATAGTGAGCTATCTCAAATATACATTAGACATGTCGAAAAAGAAGAAGTTTATTCTTTGTACAAATAAATAGATAAATGCATATATATATATATATATATATATATATATATATATATATATATATATATATATATATATATATATATATATATATATATATATATATATATATATATATATATATATATATATATTATATCATTGATATATATATATTATATATATATATATATATATATATATATATATATATATATATATATATATATATATATATATATATATATATATATATATATATATCATTGATATATATATATATATATATATATATATATAATATATATATATATATATATATATATATATATATATATATATATATATATATATATATATATATATATATCAATGATATAATATATATATATATATATATATATATATATATATATATATATATATATATATATATATATATATATAATATATATATATATATAAATATATATATATATATTTATATACTAACATATATATATGTGCGCATATATATATATATATATATATATATATATATATATATATATATATATATATATATATATATATATATATATATATATATATATATATATAAATCTATATACATATTTTTATATATATACACAACATATCCATGTTTATATAAGGAGCAAAACGTATATAACCATTATTGTCATTCAGCGCAATGCACATTTGTTAAGTATTAAAACTGGAAGTTCAAAGATAGTGCCAAAAACTTGACAGAAAGCTTAACATAACTCTACGAACCTTCAAGAAATCTAGCCACGTTTTGTTGACCATGAAATCCGCAGGGACATAATGGCCAGCATCCTCCTTGTTTGTCGCATAGGAAGAGTCTAATAGTTTGATAGACTTTGGCCGCAACGAAGGCTGTGTTGATGCTGCTATTGTTGAACCTGTGCCTGTTGATTTTTGCTTTTTCTCTTCAACAAAACAGCGCTCCTGGCAGCATGCAAAAAGCAACTGGAAAAAGTCCGCTGGAGAGTGAAAATTGAATTTCAGTCAAAAGACAGAACCGTGGTTCGTCTTCAAAAACAAAAGAGTGGATTTTCATAGATAAAGGTGAGTTTTGAAACAAAAGGGTGAATTCTGAAACATGGGTGAGTTTTGAAACATAAGGGTGAGTTTTGAAATATAAGGGTGGATTTTGAAACATAAGGTGAATTTTGAAACATAACTTTTGAAACATAAGGGTCAATTTTGAAACATAAGGGTGATGTTTGAAACATAAAGGAACTATTGAAATATAAGGGACAGTTTTAAAACACAGAACAATGGGAATACAAATATATAAAAAATCTTATCATTTTAATTACGCTTAAATGATACCTGCATACTCACCTAATAATACAAACTGATTTTGTGGCTTAGTGACGTCAGTAAGGAAAAGCCAATGAACAAGGTTCTGACTTAACCGCCCGGACCATGGATAATCTAAAGCATAGAGAGTAATAACTTTTCTAAATAAGAAGCTGACAAAGACTCTAAGATTTCTATCAAAAGTAACTGTAGCAAATGAATATATATCAAATATTTCAAGTAAATCTTCGGGATGCGTATCAAATAAAAAATTGTATGATCACGACTTCAGTGGTGTAGTGGTTGAGGGGGAAATTGGGGGGCTATCGCTCCCCTAGCACAAAATCTGTCATATACTAAAAAAAATAGCTACTTTGATGGAATTTCTTGTAGCGTAGCTGCCATTTCTGAGAGGCTGCAACACTGCATGTGTATACATAACAGAAAAATGGTTAGTCCAACTTACTGAAGCAAAGACCAGGAGGCCAACCAAGTACTAAAAGATATTGCAGTGCTATTGTAACACAAAGGTAGCCAATGTAAAATGGCCAGAGTCTCTTGCTGTTTTTACGACGGATGAATAAGAACGTAGCAATCCACAAAGAACCCAAGACTGCAAATGCGTCACAACGAACCGCTATGCAAATGACCATGATTACGAGGTTCATCTAGAACAAACGAATGCTTTGAAATTTAGCCATTTCATGGTAGGTTATAGAATGATTTTTACTGTCATACGTAATACAGTCTGCTTAGATAATGTCATGTTTAGCATTTTCATGAAATACAGATCTCTTATAAATACAGTAATCTATTTTGCATTTATACTGCACTCTCTGTTATAAATGCGGACTGAAGTTGCCTTCTTCACATTGGATATAATACACAGACATGTCACAGCCAAGACATTTAGTAAAACGAACCTTAACTGGCCTACAATATTACCCACCTCAAAGCCAAATAAACTAAAAAAGTTGTTGCACAAGAATTTGATACAGCTCTGAATATCCTTGTCCGCCATTGGTCTGGTTATATCTTCGAACAAAATACCTTGATGCATCTCGATTTTTTTCTTGTATCTGTAAAGTTCCTGATAAAAATACAAAAATTTATCGTCACATATTGAGCGACAGTGTCAAACAATAAAAGAGAGAGGCAAATCCAAAAGTAGCTATTTGAGATCATCATAATCATAATCATAAACCATATTTACAGTTGGTTTACCATAGTTAAATACTAATTTACACCAACTATCTACTCTACAAAAGAAATAAGATAAAAGAAATAAAAGTAAAATGTTCATTATATGTAAATATAACACGTGCAACTCCTGCCATTCCAGCTACTTATACCTTTTTTGAATTTTATAAGAGAGGATGTTAATTTGAGCTCGTCATTCAGGGTATTCCATAACAGACTCCCCCTAAATGATAGAGAATTGAATCAATATTGTTGGGAACAATGTACAGATTGCATGCTGATTCTGTATGCTGATTTTGTATGCAGCTTTGAATTGGTTTAAGGTTTGCGTATGTTTCACATCACCGCTTGAATAATTCCAAGTCATTTTTATCCATAGAAGAAGCATCAAATTTTTAATAGAGGCAGTGTAAGGTCAATCTTAGAATTGCGAGGCTCTCTAACGGTATTATCAAACAACCTTTCGAACAGGCTCCAAAGGTAATTAGTGTTAATGATCATGTTTTTATAATACAAATATTAACATAAAGCTGCTTATATAATCCAAAAACGGTACCTGGTGATGCTTGATAACTTTTGCAAAGACAATCGCCAGGACAATGAACAAATATCCCTGTGCAAGGAAAATATGATAAATTTCTCCGAAGGGAATTATATCAAAGTAAAATATTTCAGCTAATCTGATGCCTCTCTACTTTATGAAATCCCTATGGTATTGCTACTGACCAAATACTTGACATGAAAATTGAAACGGAGTTCTAGACCACGTTTACACTAGAGATATTTATCCGCATAAATATTTATCCTTACATGAAGTTACACGGATAGGTTGCATCTACACTATGCCGGATGAATATTTGTACGGCAAAGCGAATAAATATTTCTCCGGATACATTGTTTGGTGTGTAAACGGGAGGCATTTTCCGCATATGTACGGTCATGTCAAAACACTGATCCAAAATACCATCTCATACTCTCAAACGTCATATACACAACAAAAATGTGACTAGGCTGTCATTAGCATTGGTGTATAAATACTCACTCTGACTTCGACTGAGACTTTTGAGCTCTTGTGAAGACCAATCCACTGAGCATTGCTTGAGAAATGGCCAACTAAGTTTTTTCGTGGCATTGGCTAAAGAACGATTGAGCATCATCATAATCCAAGAAAAAGAAGATCAATGTCTAACTTGTTTGAAATAGCATATGGATAAAGTCTGCTTTTGGCTTCGAATCACAAATTGCACTAACACAGAACTGTGCAACAGATTTTTCTGGCAGAAAACTAATTGGCTTCAATTAGCCTCTATAATGCTTGCTATTGAGGTATGCCAACTTAAAATAAAGTAGTTTTAAAAAGATACCTTGTGTGGTATTGGGTAAAAGAGCTGAATTACCAAAAGAAATCATTCCGATAAGTTCTACTGGCTTGCAAGAGATATAAATTTGTTGCTGATGTTATTCAAAATCATAAATATGATGCCCTGTCAAAAGGTTAAAAATAAACCATAGCAAGGTCGAGTATCGCTGGAAGTCTACACCATAAAAGTCAATCGCCTATCAATTCAGAAGCAAAACTTGTTGAGCCGTAATATAACTTATATGCACTGACAAAAAATGCTGATATCTATAATAATGACTACAAGAAGAGTAGAATGGGCTAACTTACCACGCCAGCTTCTGTACAATTATATTTCAAGATGTCTTCATTGATAAATCGAAGTTGGTAGAACATGAGTGAGAAGATAACTAAAGACGCCCAGAGGACAAAGAAATAATTCATCATTCTCAGCAGCCTGTGTGATGGCATCGACATGCACAGGACAAGAAGCAAAACAGCATTGAATGCAGATACCTGGAATCGAGAGTTAAAATCGATTGTCAGTAGCCATCTCTCCAATCTCACTAAACAAGTGAGTTCTATTGCTATGGGAAAAAAGAACAAGGCTAAACATGCAAATTCCAAAGAGCATGGCAACTCCAGCGATTTGATCGCAAAATATTTGGCAAAAGACTGGCCACCTAGTCATGCAAATCTCTGACAGCATGTCCTCAGCTGATAGGAAAAGTTTGTGCAATTTTGTGAAAACTGCTGTCAAAATACCATATTCAAGGGCACATAGTGTTTCATAGCTTCAAATAAGGATATTGATTCAACAATTCAAAAATTCAAGGTGCCCGTGCTAACAATAGAGTTTATCTATAGAACATTTGGTGCAAGATGTTTTGCTCAAAAGTGGCATAAAATTGGGAAGCTCTGGCCAATGCCATATTTACGGGGCAAGTAGAAGAAACTTCAAAAAGGCTGATGTCACAAGAAGAGGAAACTTGGCTGTGCTGCAGTGAGATGATGGAAATGGTTTCTGTCAGTTGCCGTACTGGCTATCTAGACACGGTTTGTTAAAAATATTGTCTTTTATGAATAAATCAAAATGTACTTTCAATAGGCAATGAGGCAAGAGTGTTTACCAAGCAAAACGTTCATGAAACTATGTTTAAAAGTGGCAGATTGAGCACGAATTGCTTGTGGGGGGGGGGACGTAAAGAAATTTTTCAGGATCACAGTCGTTTTAGTCCTAGGTAGCGCCTGCGATTAACTGACAGCTTCCTTTTTACAGATATGAATGCATATTGTTAAACCTGGATCCTGCGAGGTTTCAATCTTACCTAGTCTTTTGACGCAATATTGCAAAACCAAAATACCGTTTTAACGAGCGAAATAATGATTTACTGACCAAAGGCAGAGTATCCCGGGGTGCTTTACCCCATTCACCCAACAGTAAATGTGCCATTGCTGTTGAAGGATTTAAACACAAGAGGTATAAATGAGCTAATTACTGAAAAATGCGTACAAAGACCAATGCCACTAACAGCTAAAATGAATCTATTAAGTATTACAGGACCTAGAAACATCTATCATTACATTTCTCAATCCATGTACTGACTGGAAAATTGTGCCACTATTTCCCATCGGTGACAAAGAAGCACAAACATTGAAGTAAAAAAGAAACAAATCATCCTCACCTGCTGTACAACGACTAGCATAATAACAAAGCTCACAACTTTAGTAGCATGAATTTCTGCAATTCGCCACAAGATCCTTGATGTATTCTTATAGAACCAAAGAAATCTATACAAGTTGGTCGTTTCCACTTCCATCTTCTCAGTGTCTAGTTCACTGTCCGTACCAGTAGGCTCAGAGACAATGGATTCTTGTTGCTGCCTGACTCCAGACGGCCCAGGGCCCTGGTCTTCAATGGCTTCTGCTTGCGGACTCGTCAATCGGATCCTATCTTTGGACTGCTTGCGAAGTATAAGCAAATGGTTTATTTTCATTGTCATTGGTTTGTGAAAGAAGTGCAACTGAATTACCAAAGCAATGGAAAACAGCGTCGGTATCAGAAGTTCCACTAGAAGACTGGCTTTATCATGTTGCCTCAACCCAAGGTCGTGCAGCCTGAAGAAGATTGTCATTAGTGAATCAGCAATGGAAATTGGAAAGAGAAGAAATATGAACCATATTTTATTCCATGATGGCTGCTCAGGTGGAAAAGGCGTTAGAATCCAACGTGAAGGTTCGTATGAAGAAAACCACCACTTACAAATTTGATAGAGAGTGAAGTGGCATTCCTGTTTGCAGCTCATTTCTAAATACATATATAGTACGTTGCAAGTCTACAGTCGGCTTCAAAGCAATTTAAACTTTAACGACTTGACGTACGAAGCACTGAATCTCTAATTATTAGATATACGTACAGTGAGGGATTTTCCTAACAATATGTAGGTAAGAAGGCGTGCAACGGGCCACAATATACATTGCAATAAAAAATATAAAGCTGTGGCCTAGAACGGTGGAATTGCTATGGGCTGGAAAACCAGCTCGTATCGAATACAGAAAAGATATTGAAACATTGAAAAACTTTACTCCTTGTGGTTCTTGGAGCCATTCGAGATAAAAACAATTAAAGATAAAATAATTTGAAATGAGAGATTGAAACCAAAATAATGTGCGTGAGAAATAACCGAAGATAGACAAATCTGAGACGTACAAATCTTCGCTGATACCAGCACCATCTTTCCAGTATTTGTGCATGTTCTTGAATTGATATGTATAGACAATAAGTAAAATCAGTATTGAATAGACGACCATAAACCACCACAAAGGCCGTAGAATTATCTTCCAAACTTTGACTGAAAACTATAGCAATGAAGAATCAAATTAATGATCATGAATGCGAAGAGAGAAACAAGCAAATATCTTAATTGCTAAAAACTAAGACGTAATTTTAAAGGAGGATAAAAATTCATTAAAAAAACACCCTAAGAATATGAGAAATGTATGAAAAGTTTGACTGATTTTAAATTCTACAGGGATGGTTCCCAACTTAAGTCACATGTGTGATCGATGGGATGTTAAAATGTGTATAGTTTTTAAAGAAAAGCATACAAAGTTTTTTAGATACAGAATTATAAGATTGTTGTTCTCACAATACAGCAAAACAGCACAAGAAAAAAGAACTGGTTCATGATGGTCATCTTCAGATTGCCTAAGCAAATAAAATACAAAAGCTAAACTAGGCAAAATGTTGGAGTTAGCAAAGACTGGGGTGCATTTACTTTGTAATACTCCAAAGGCAGAAAGACTGGAACAGCAGAGACTGCAGAAAGAGACGGCAGACAGATTGTAAACAGCTTTAGAAAGATGGCATAGAGACCGAAAGAAATAAAAGGAATACCTGATAGACAATGAAACCAATAAGAAATGTGACCATATACAATATCTGATATATCGAGACATCTTTTTGCAAGGCAACCAATAGAAAGGAGGCACAGCATACGAGAATCCAGTATTTTGCAAGGGTACTCCTGATCCACTGCATAAACTCTTTCGCGTCATCAGATGGGGGACCAGCGTCGATATCTTCAATATCTGATTCAACTGAAGGCAACAGAGAGACTACATTACGATAGCATAATGCAATTTCGTGATATATTTGTCTATTCGGTAGTAATGCAAGCAGCGTCTTACAAGCCAGTAAGCTGTTTACCGAAATTATTAGCATTCATATCAGTGAGTTATAAGGGCGGTTCTCTGATTGAGGCCATGGACCCTTGTACGGAAAAAGAGCAAATGATGCCTGGGGCTGAGAGTTGGGGGCGATTGTCCCATTACCTATGGCCATATGCGTCCTCGATTTGAGCCTTTCGAAAAAATTTCATATCAAAATTTGGAATCAAATCTCAAGCATCAATATATATAAAAGGAAGTTAAGAAAAACAACTTTTTTCGTGAAGGGCTAACTCGCTATACTAACCTCCTCTGTATCTCTTTTCAGCTCCAGGCCCTAACAAACAGAATTCGTCATGTCAATATTAAAGTCACTCAAGCAGAATTATGTCCAAGGGGCCCAGAATTATGCCCAAGATGCTTCTCACAAGACCTTCTACCTCGTGAACTAAGTACCCCCTGTATACTCTACTAATCATCACATTGAGATGATATCACTGGTCTAGTATTGGAAACATAGCCTCTTCATCAGCTCTACATTGATACAGCTTCCCTAATCTTATATACATAAATAGCCTCACTTTCAAAACTGGTATGATATAAGGTCATTCCAACATTAAATCGCCGAAAACAAAACCAGCCTCTAGAAGAGGAGCATTTCTTTAATCCCAAGAAAAACAATTAACGCTTTCCAAGAAAAGAGTTCCAACAAACCCCGCCAATAACGTGGTTTTCACTAATCCAAGGTTGACCCTGATATAAAAATCTCCCTTTCTGTGAATGAATTCAAATCAAACAGACTAACCTTTCTTCTTAAATGCCTGCACAATAGGTCTTGCAAGCGTAGACAACACCACATCTCCACTTTGAATGCCTTGCTTCTTTCGCAATTTCCTTTCCCTTATATGCTGCCGGAGTGTTATCCAAAATATCCACGTGAAAAGTGTCTACAAAACAAGAGACATAAGATTTCTATCCCAAAAATACTCCAAATTTAACCAATGTAAACATTGAGGTTTAGGCACATGTCGGTTCCAGATCAAAAACACACGCTCTCCTTAAAGAATAAATGCTCTCCTGACAATTGCAACAGTTCTTAAACCCAGGGTGATTTCTCTCTCTGCTTTCAGATACGGTATTCTTGACTCTATTTAGCTCCTAAACTAGGGACCATACAAAATGCAACAAAACGAAAACAATACAACATAAAAACTATTGGACTAAGGTTTTAAATCAAAGAGCATTTCCTTACCTGAGCTCCAAGGTGTAGACAAGGGTAGTCGAATTTCTTCAGCCCAAGCTCGGAATAATCGAGGCTACCATCACTAGTAGGCAATTCATCTTTTCCTAGATTCATTCCGTAAATGTATTGTATGATGAGCAAGCACTCGGCATAGAAAACGAAATAAGGTGAGGATGCCATGCAGAACCAACGAGCGAACGGCGTTATCCATGTTATGCAAGCCCAAAGCAATAAAACAAATGACAGCCATGAATGATAAGTGATACTCCAAGCCTGTAAGAAAGTGAGAATGAATCAAAACTTGCAGAAACAAGAGACAAGTATGTGTAGGTCTATCTACGTACATATTTTGCAGACATTTTTGAGACAGATACCAGGTTCCCAGAAAGAAAAGCATCTTGTCTACCTCTCCCAGCAACCTTGTGGGAAAATGCACGGACGAACCTGGCGATCGTGAAGACCAGAATAACTGGAATAAAAACGTGCTCCATACCAGCGACTCTGATCTTTGCAATCGACAGGGTTGCATATTCCCACAGGGTCGCTAGGATCCCCAGCATTTTCTATACCAACTCAAATGGCTGTAGCGATTATTTAGAACCCTGGTTTAACCAGGGTATAGTGTTATTCCTGGGTTCTGGACAGAAATTTCAGAATCCCCCATACGTATCAAGCCATTGTGGGTTTTTATCATATCGCAACACCTATCCGCACGCCCGCAAGATACATGGTAAACATCTGATCCTAACTCTTCCTGATAAGGCTAAGACAAATAATGCTTTCAGGAGGAGACATAATATCTTATCTGGATTTCAGAGCAGAAATGGATAACACAGAATTCTGACTTATACATTGGATCCAATTTCATGTAATTCAAGTGATTAATATCATGATACGTAGGCTTGTCTTGGCATGAGAGTACAAAGTTTCACTTACCATCATAACAAGTAACGCCGCGATGTAATTTTGACGCATGAGGAACATGATGATACTACTAAAAGTTCCCTGAACGGTTATTGGCTCAACCGGGAGCTCAGTTTGAACCGCCGGCAGCTCAGGCTGTATCTTTGGTGATCCCCGGAATGTTCTGTAAGAATATCGACGCTCATTTTCATGTAACAAATGCTGTTTAGAACAAAGAAAACAATCTTTCAGACCATGTACTACGGATGAATTTATTAATATTGTTTCTGCACAAAAATAAATAAGCATAAACTAGAACAATATCAACTAACACAAATAAAAATGATATATGCATACATAAATAGAATATAATGTTTTGTAAAAACGAAGGCTGTTATACCACCATTATACCTACAAATTCGTACTTTTCTGAGGTAGGAATAGAACTTCGGTTCATTCTGATTTCAATGGCTAGCTTCGGGTTTGGCACTTTTAGCCTTGTCCCAGATAACACACACTGCTTCTGTTCTATCCAAACTAACGGTCAGTTTGTTTTCATTAAACCCTGAGGCAATCCAGTTGGCATCCTCATTTAGATATCGCTCAATAATAGCAGTGTCCCACTCTGAGAAGTATATTACCGCAACATTCGCGTACAAAGTGATTTTACAACGTTGAAGGGCAAGTCCAATACAATTTATCAACAAGTTGAATAACAATATGCCGAGGATTGATCCTTGTGGTACATCATAGTAGATTGACTTAGTCTCTGATTTGAACCCTTCATTATGAACAAATTGCTTTCTATGAAAGAGATAACTACAAAACGCCTAGGCCCTTTAATATCTATCCAATAGCTTTGACAGCATTCTGATCTGCTGTATAGTATGCCTTCTTTCAATCGATAAAAACAGCTTCATTCATTCTTGTTCTGTACAAAATTTATTCTTATCAACTCAGAAAAGTGTGGCAGCATATTAGGATAAAGAGTTCTACCCAAACCCAACCTGTCTCTGTGAAAGAATGCTGCCCTTCTATTAGTGATCATATAACTTTAGAAAAATTGGAAAAACTGAAATACAGTTGAATCCCGTTATGTCGGACTCTCAAGAGAGATTGGAAATTGGTCCGAGTTAACGAATGTCCGAGTTAACTGGGTCTTTCAATAAGTTGCAGTGAATCCAAGGAGAATGAGAATCAGTCCGAGTAAGTGAAAGTCCGACTTATCCAGTGTACGACTTAACGGGATTTAACAGTAGGTCTGTTGGTGTGAATAACATTGAATTTTGGGGAATTATGCAATCTACACATCACTCAAACATTAAATTTTCGTTCCAGCATTGGTGGTTCGCCAAGCAAGAATGCCCTCTACCTTCCATTACAATATTCCAGTTAAGCATTTCCGACCTCCGGAGTTCAACTGGTCCTTGAGAAGCATGAAAGACAATGGCTAAAGGGTGTATGAGAGGTGCAACTGCTTTCCCCCTTAAAAAATGCCGTTAAAATGCCTATTTGACAAAAAACTTCCCTCAAAATCGCTCACCCACTCTCTAAAGGGACCATTAAGTACATTTCACAGGCATACGAAATTAACTTTTCCAATATCCAGTCATGAAGAAACCAACCTCACTTTCGGCAGATTTTTCTTTCCATGACAAAGGATTCCACCAGTGATAGTGCAACTGCGAGGCCTGCAACAAACAATTGCAATGTGAAGAATATAAATAGAAACCTATAATTTGCCACTGAAGCCGGAACCCGGTGCGGGAAGACAAAACGACTTGCCAACCATTTGCTTTTCAATTTTTTCATTATGGTTTGCTCTTCGACACCAAACCGATGCACGTTTATTGCGGTTTGCTTTTGATGTCGTACCGATAAATTTGCATGGCGGTTTGGTTTCTATTCCAAACCGATGCATGTTCACCCTTGCTTACTTTTCGATCCCATAACGTTGGATAAGTATTTTACTTTTTGATTACCCTCCCGATGAACGTACTTGGAAGTCGACTATTTGTATCTCTAGCAAAGCAACACGCTCTATTAGCTACAGAAGCTATGGTTTACTAAACGGTACTTTCAATTTCATGCTCAACATCATACTACTTAAAATCACAACTACGTGATTATAAAAGCACTGCCCTTCTTAGTTCTTGATCTATGTCGTGGAAACAATATCAATTATTGTTTACTGGTCGTCATCTCCTATATTGACATTTCTTCATTGAACTCTCTGTTGAACCTGCTTGCTCATGTCCTGGCAAGCAGTGAAAGCCTTTTAACCACAAAGTAAAACTGAGTTAATCCTTTCATCAATATGAAAGGATTCATGAGACAGAGACTATCAAAGGTATTCTACCAGAAAATGAAATATCCTACCAGAACATGAAATACCCTCAAACTGAACGCGTCTCAAATTGCCATCCCACGTGGAGGATGTTTCGCTCACCTTCCGTCACCAACTCAGTTTCGATCTCAAAGAGCTCTGAATGGTTCAACTAATGTTTGGCCTTTCAAACAGGCCCTCATTCGGTAGGAGGTGTTCATACAAGCAAGAGTACTTGTATCTCCTTAGGCCCCGTTCACATTAGACCGAAACAGCACGGAACGGAACGATTCGATATGGTACGGAATGGAATGGAATTTTTTTGTAAGGTGTTCAGACAGAAAAAACAGTTCGCAGCATCCGAAGACTTAATAACAGAAGAATTTCTTGCTTTCTGTGATTTTTGCACATCAGTTGAATTAACTTCCCCTCTCCCCGGCAAGAGGCTTTGGTTTTCCGTAGTAGCGACCTTTCTCAGGGCTATGGGGCGTTCATTCAACATAAGTCTTTAATTAAACTTTGACTCTTCAAACGGGGCGCTCGGTTGAAGAGGGCATTCATTTAGCCCTGGGCGCTAAGATAATTAAGGAGCACTACAATTCTAATAAAGAACTCAAACTAAAAACACGTACCCTGCAGCACTTATATCTCACTTCTGTTGCAAGAATCCAGTAGACAAGGAAGATGACCACCGGGTAGACAAAAAATGGCCAACTCAGTTTCTCATTGATAATTAATTCGTTGCTCATACTACACGTGGACACAACAATGTCAGGGAGCCCAAATAACCTAGAAAAAGATTACAATAGTTTACAACTCTTAAGTTGATCAGGTTCATGAGGCTTATATATCGCAAGCGTTCAATGCCAAATGAAAGATGTAACAAGGGCTAGGAAAAAATTATGCTTAGGCCTAATGAAATTGGATTAAATAGGACATTTTGCTAGAGCACTCTTGGTAAGAAAGTTTATGAAAATTTAATAATGAAAAGATGAAAACGTTAGGAAAGTTTCAGTACTGAGGCAAAACAAATTTTTTATAACGTTCACACGATTATCAATTATCGAGCCAAAAAAGTTGCCTAAAAGAAAGAAATGTGATATAAATCGTGGAGCAATTGGATTCTATTTGCTGTATATCTCGAATTAATCAAAATTATACTCTTTCGTCACGATAAAAAAGACTCCACGTGTACGAACAAGCTGAATAGAACTCTAATATGATTGACTAAAGTGGAAATAATAAACATTTATAAATCCATCGAGTTGAATATAGTAGGGATAGAGACAAGGCCATCGAGCTCCTACGGCACGTTGGCCTGGTCCACTTGACAAACTATGAACTGTTCCCATACCTGGCATACAAACTCGATGCAGATAGCTGTGATTGAAAGAACTCGAACTGGTATAAATACAGAAGGATGACATGAATGGCCGAGTACACCGTCAAAAATATCTTGAGACAATAGAAAGCTTTGTTTCTCTTGAATCGCACAGATCGATGGCAAGCCCAGAACGTCCCGAGGAACAAGAACGTGAGAAAATACACTGAAGAAATAACATTCGGTTGGACAATGCCGCCAAGAAGCAGCATCAATGCTATAAACACAGGTAGGACTTCCTCAACTCCAGAAGAATCTTCCGCGCGATGTGGACGAGAATGCGATGATCTAATATGGATGTGTATTGTCCTTGAGCCAATAACGCATGCAAGAGATATCATAAACACTAGCACATCTGGAGCAAGGAGCCGTATGATATTCGCTGTGCTGGTATGTGAAAACCTAGAAATGAAATTAAAACACAAAAACAATGCAAGAATTCACAAATACAAATGAAAGCAAAGACATTTCAACTAAGAGTATCTATAAAGCCCAAACCCCTTTGATCTAAAGTGGGAAATTTGGCGTTATTCTTTCAATTTTACAAACTACCCTAACATATTTGTGATTTCCTATATGGCCTAGACACAAAAGTTTCTTATTTTTGCACCTCTTTTGACTACATTTTGGTACTAATAATTCCTCAATAGCTAATTAATTTTAACTGTACAGTTATGATAAAAATACTGTTCAGTTTTAAGACCAGGCACTAAAGACACAGCAGGTTTAAAAGGAACAGCTCCATGACCACTTGTACACTAACTATGCGAATTTTGTTTCTTACTTCTTGACTGTTTGCAGTGATTAAAATATGTGGAATTAAAAGATTCTCAGGAAGTTTGTCTGTAGCAAAACAAAGTCCTAAAAATTTCTGGATTTTTACATGAAGGCTTCTTATAAATTGGCTTTCTACAAACACACATGTATTGCTTCCTTGTTCTGGTCTCCCTTCAAGATGACACATAATAATGCCTCTATTCTCAAACAGAACATTCCAACAAATTGTGCAATACAAAGCAACTCCTCTCTTCCACCAATATTCACTTACTTTTTTCACTACAAGTGGCATGGTTACCAATTGATATGAAATAGGACCTTACACATGTGACTCAAATTATTCAAGACCTTTGAAAATAAGCTACTTGGTGTCAAATGATGAGGGAAGAAGATAATTCACTACAAATGCTTACTTGTAAAAGCCAATTTGGGAAGAAAGTTTCACTGCAAATGAGCCTGATGGCAAAAGAGACATGTAATTTAATGCAAAGGAGTGTGCTAATCACAACAATGGCTATATCACAATTATACCAACATCTCTTCCTGGCTCATTAGGTCCTCATTATATAATCACACTTGAGTTCAAAGTATACCAGGAAATTTCCCACAAACCAAACATGCTTTAAGACCTAAAATCCAACAGACTGAGCAGAAGATTTGTTACCTAAATATACAAACCACATGGGCATACATAGCAGAGGGTCATGACAGGTGTTACAACACCCATCTGTAAAACTCATTAAACCTTAGGTATTGTTACAAAGTGTCAAAAACAAATAATTCTACATAAATCTCTCACTTAAATGCCACCTTGTGATGATATGTGCCTAAAATCAGTGATGGTAGTTTACAGAGTACTTATGTTATACAAATACCATATTGCAATATAATATCACTGTGTTGGAATACAAATCTTAATAGTGGACTGAGCTGACCCTAAGTTGCAAGAGGCAATGTCAAAACAAACAATTTGTCATGATAGCTTCTACTCTCATAATTAGGCTCTTTGGTGCCTGGGACATACATCAATGTGAAACTGAGGGTGAGATTTTGCCATGTTCTTAAACCTTAAGCTCAAACTGAGATAGAAGCCACAATCATAAAAGAATTAATTTTGGGGTATTTTGTTAATATAGAACTTCACTACAGCACGAAAAAGCTTTTTCGTGCTGTAGTGAAGTTCTGTAGTACCAACAGACTTTTCACATATTTTGTTAATAGTTTTATTCACTGTGGAAATTTGTGAGATTTTGGGACTAAACTGTGGGACCTTGAGATAGGATCTGAAACCATGAGTCTCGCAGCCAAATTGTGAGAGTTCGAAAGTCTGCAACTTCCCCTCTTGTAGGAGTGTCAAATGATAATTTACACCAGAAATTGACAGATTTGTGATGATCTGCATATTCTTACTGTGCTCAAACTGAACTAGACATGATAATAAATTCCATTCTTGGAGGAAAACCTTGAGATTCTGGGATCTGAAACAATGAGTCTCACAGGCAAATCTTGAGAGCTGGAAGGTCTAATAGCCATGCAATATTCTTCAACAGGGATGACTAAAAGTAACCAAAGGTGGAAGATTCATGATACTCACAGTTTACCAAATGATCTGCTAATGTGTCTTCTGCAACCAAACTAATCTGAAATGCAATGTGGGTAGCCACTGCAATAGACGATATCCCAAGTATTGCCTGTTGCAACTTGATTGCACATGCTAAAAAGCGAATTACAAAACTGTAATATTCATGTTATCTATATCATAAGTAGGCATTAACAAGAGGTTCCAGCTTTTTCCTAAAAATGATAGTAATATCATAGTGAAATGGTTGAGGCATTGGGCTATCTAGATCCAAAGTTCGAGATTAGTCCCTCCCAAACCAACCACTAAACAAAGCTAATCATGTACATATGTCTAGTTGTATACCTGCATTGAAACAATAAATAGACAAATGAACAGGGAACACTAGCACATCAAAAAGCATCCTGGAATTAGCAATCAAAGATATAATACACATGTAGTTAGTATAAACAGTAAAAACCTCATTGAATTTCATTTCAATTTACACATATAAGGAGGGCTGCCCTTTAGCCTGGCTGATCAAATTGGACTATAACCCTTACATCTACTTACTGGAAATCATGGATTAATACATGAAATGATCTAACCACAATTAAGAAGCTCTTGATACCTATTCCTCCAGCATAAATTTAGTACTAAAACAGTTCAAAAGCACAGTTTGTCTTCATTTTAAAACATATCACAATTTCATATTACCTGCTCTTCTTGAAGGGCTTGGGAGCAGAGGAACCACCAGAAGGCAAATGAGATATATGAAAGATAGGCCATTATATCTGATGATGCATGCTGAAACAAATACAAGTGTAACTTGAGCTTTGCATTAAAATTTCACTACAAACATAACAAAAATGGGGCTTAGATTGTGCAAGTGGCATATAGAAGGTAAACAAAGGTATTCTGAAATATCCTGGTCAGCAAGTAACAAGATACAATGCGATAATGCTATTCTCAAGTGGACTATTAATAAGAGGTGGCATTACAAGTAGCTGATTGTTGCTATCCATGAAGCAAGAACCATTTCAATTTTTATGCCACAGAAATGAAGACTATAGCTGAGAAATGGGCGGAGTTTTTTATAAAATGCAGAAAGTAAAATCAAAATATGGTGGACCAAGATATTTCCACGCTTTCAAACACAGCGTGAATTCGACTACAATGAAATGAACAAGATTGTAGAAATGAAAGTTACGAATACTACAACTTCCGTAGGGAAGTATTGAAAACAGGTGTTTAAAAATAACTACTGCTAACAGCGTTATCAAAAAAAACTAAGGTAACAGACACAAAACAACAAATTATGGGTCGCTTCATGACTTTCCTCAAATAATCTCCCATCGCAATTGTCAGGGTTAGACGACAACTCAGTTCTCCAAATATTTCTGAATATTCAAATAAGTCTTACCAGCAAGTAGAGTTAACGGCAAAGCAAATCTGTATAAAACTGCTCGTGCAGCATCAGCTCCCATCTCTAAAATATTTCCCGACTCTCACGAATACCTAGTTAAAGCTCTCAACCAACATCAATTTCGTATAACCAACATATCATTATATCAGCACTTTAGAGCTACAGACAAGAAGAACTCATAGTCCTTAAACAAGCAAGGTCTCTGCCTAGGCACGAGATACCATAACAAGTCCTAGAATCTATGTTTACTTTTGAATGCTCTACATCTCATAGCACACGTGGATGATTAGATAACCGTATACGATTGATGAGCGACACTTCAAGAATATCTGGTCAGCTTTCGTCGACACAGAATCTCTCCAATGAAGTTAATAAATTGGGGCTGGCCTGAAGTGATACAAGGCCCACTGCTACTCTAGCCAACGATAGTACCGCCTCCAGGATTTGCTATCGTCTGCAAACACTGTCCATGAGCTTAATCACTTGGCATTGATCACTATGGTAAAGTTCCGTTATTTGAGATATAATGAATGAGGTTTTCAGCTTAACAACAATATACTACAAGATTATGTCACGAGCGACCGCGTAAGTGAAATATGCATGTCAGCGGTTAAAAACGGGATCGTAAATGCGAAGGAGGATTTACTCTGTTATCAAACTGTCGATGATTTTTCATGTCATAGAGATAGGGTGCGGTGGAGTAACATTTTTGTAGGGGGGGGGGGGGCTTGAGTTAGCAGATTAAAATTCCATCGATATAGTGAAGAATACAAGAAAACTACTAATGACATCTTCTAAATATTCCATATCAATTCAAAATCAGCTCAGATATACTAAATAAATTATTCAAATTCTATAATTTAAGATAGGTGCTCAAGAAAGATCCAATGAAAGGTACTTATTTACATAACTGGTGACCCCTACTTCATAATTACGTTGGGGTGTCCTACCATCATGCCAACAATCCAGTTGAATTATCAATAAATTTTATAGCAAAGGAGAGGCAATCGTGCGCAATAAGTGAAAGTATAAGGGAATCCTGTAGTTACTGGGGAAAAGTCCCAAGTAGGTCCAATGCTTTCCCTGTTAGCAGCCGGCAAAATCAAATAAATTACCCAGTTGCTTCGGCTCACTTCAAAGCCTTTTCAAGGAGAGAGTGGTGCTCTTCCGGGTTATTCTAGCGTCATTGAAGAAAACATAATGTGATTTTAGCTCTTTTAATGTGAAGTAAGTGCTGCTTACCGCTATGACCTTCCCCCTTCGAAAAATGAACATCCTCAGAGCTGTACCTAGGATGACAGAAGTGGAGGGGGCTTTAGGGGCGTAATCTTAACAAATATGTGGATCACGCCCATCAAGCCTTCGCAGTGCAAAGGACCGCTCTATTTGAAGTGTTTCGTTTGCACTAGCTGTGCCTATCCGTTACCAATTTTACAACGTTTATGGAAACACTTCAAGGACCATGTTTTGGAAAGGAGGGGGTGTGGACCTCCATTATCCCCCTTGGGTACAACTGGATATCCTATACAAAATTATAAACTCTAGCATTTACAACTAGAAGTTAATTGCTTTACCGAGTAATTTCTGAAACTTTAATAAATCTTGATACATCTAATCCTCTACGTTCCGAACCCAGCACTATGAAAATTCATTTACAGTAAATCCTTGAACTGGCCCTTCTCGAAACCCCCACCCCCCATCGAATATATCCCCATGATAGAACTTCAAATTGTTAATAAGCCCCCTTCGAATAAGCCCGCAGCACAGATGATGGTGAAGACTTTCATATAGACTGATGCTAAAATGTAAACTGTTATTTTAATATTATGGAGAATAGGAGTTTTGACAATGAGTTTTCTATGCGACATATGTCAAAGAATTTTACAAGTCCCCGCTGAATTAGCTCCAACCAAAAAGTGTCAAAAATAAATAAGCCCCAGGGGGGCTAATTGGAGGGTTTACGGTAATAGGACTTGGTGTGATACTATTCTAAAGCTATAAGGTAACTAAATAAATACTCTAGTCAGTGTAAAACTAAATATACATGCAATTTTTGTATTGTACTCAAAAGTGTCATTTTCAATCGCCTTGCAAAATTCCACAGTTTGGGTGGGGTTGGGAATAAAAAATAAAGCAGTGCAACTGTTAGTTACTTCCCATAATAAAATACTTCAAAGGTATTATCAACAAGGATCGACCATCGAAAATTTAATGCCACGATTCAAATTCAAAAGCTAAGGAAGTAGAATCATGGCTTTCTCTATATTAGACCCTCCATAAGTGTACATAAGGAATAAATGTGAAAGTCTACTCTCCCGATTCGAGACCACGAATTACAACTAGAATTGGCTGAACGTTGCAGCAAATCTTTTATTTGTTACGGCCATGTTTTCACTCAGGCCAACCATAACGCCCTACTTCTTTTTCTCTGTCAACAGTAGAATTAATTGCTTGACTAAATGCGATACTCTCTCGAAGGAACCATCTTTGCCTAAAATCTGTGATTTTCACGTAAAGAATCAACTCTACATGAGTTCGTCCTCCAGTGCTTGTCTTCTCTGACGTGAAATTGCGGGTCCAATAACCAAATCATCGTCGTCATCGTCATCATCATCATCATGTTTGCCTCCTTGGTTGTTGCCGTTAGATATCTTTTGCCAAGGTGATGACGTTGGTCTCGCAGTTATAAGAGATTTTTCTTGCTTCTGAAAACCAAGTAGAGGTTAATTGACTGGCACATTTAATATTTCAGATTGATAGGATACATCGAAAGGAGGCGATAAAGACTGTAGCTCCAAGGATATTGTTCTTCCGTGAAAAACAGGTAGTAGAAAACCTAAATGCTGGAAACGAACAAATTACAAAACAGAAAAATACTACACAGGAGGAAATGAAATTCCCATACCTTGGTTGTCTTACTGTTCTGTGATCCACTGGTTGCCCATTTGTTTGCCAAGCGTACAGACTCTACAAAAAAGCACTCTGCTTTTTAACGAGAAATTCACGGTGTGACCATCTAAAAATTGCAACTAATGAAGCTGAAATATACAAAAGGAAGAAGACAAGCACATAAAGGCTAAAAGAAATACTGATGAGCTAGTTTACCCCTTTTCCTAGAGTTATGATCCTTCTCATCTGTTTTGCTCTTTGACGACATACGAATATTTTTATTTCTTTGCGATGAAGAAGTTATTCTATCCTCTTCTTCACTGTCACTTAAGAAATCAGTGATATTGGTTTTCCTCATACTTCCCCAAGATGTCGAGCTTTGTTGAAATTTATTCGAGGCGTTTTTGCTAGAAGAATAGCCTGCATGAAGACAGAAGATATCGTGATTGATGCGCTACAGTGATGAAACGTCACTCCTGCTGATCAGTGACTTGCTAGAAATTACGTCAAAGTATACCCCATGGATTACTCAAATCTAACAGCACTTTTGACACTGAAATTTAAGAATTAGAGATATTTTTAATTTTCGATGTGTTCGATTATAACGTGATCTCCCTAGCATGTTTAACTTCAACAAATACCTAAAAATCAGAAACTCCTAAGTGCTAAAGCAAGCAATTTTAAGGTGAAGGCAACATGGCCTACCTCTAACCCATCCAGAATCTGCCCTAAAATTCTCACAGGGAGCGTAAACAAGCCACGTAGCCAAAGAAAAGCAATTACAAACGGAAAATTTTGAAACATAGATTGTCGAGTGAGAAAAACATTGAATAAAGAAACAGCTACCAGGATAGTCCTATTGCCAGCTGGCATCTCTCATGTAGTACAGTTGATGTGGGGAATTGGCCCTCCTTATTCCCGTGACACTGAAAGATTCACGAATGAGTGGAACTTTATGTTGGTACTTCCGCAGATATGACAAGAAATTCACGCGATGTTTAGAAGTTTATGTTTGTAAGTCCACCATCATATTCTCTCTACAGCGATGTTGTTCTACCCTTAACTACAGTTTCTACTCCCTTTTTATAGTTTAATATAAGAAAATTCTAGAGATGGTATCATGATGATATAGCATTACGTAATGTTATGTTGATTATATGATGATAAAGCACTATGTAATGTCCTAGATTAAACCAGCTAGAAAGCTCTAGATTTCCAACAGTTGACATTTAATAACTCGAAGCGTCATTGAAATCGAGGTTTGTCCTAGTTAAAAAATTGTCGAGTTACGGGTGGTAAATCTTTAGGAAACCTAAACCAGGAGAATTGATAATTTGTTCCAGGCAACGAAGGTTCGAGCTATCTAGCAGTCCAGTTATCGATTGTCAACCGTACTAACTATAATACAAAAACTAATGGGAAAATTTCTCATCACGAAAATTTAAAAATAACTCAGAGTATTTTATATATTTTTTCAACATAAAATGTAACCAAAACTTAACGAAAGAGCTTGACCTCATAATCATAAACCAAATTTCCCAGAGTACCATGAAACATTACCTAGGCCGTGCTCCTCCTCTTGAATTCTTGACATTTGAGATTTGCGAACATTCTGAGATGAGCCCGTTTTATACTTTGATAGGTAGGACTGTTCAAATCTACTATCACTATTCAAGCTTGACGAGCTTCCAATGACAACATCATCATCGTCGTCATCATCGGTGTCGTTGTTCTGAACAACGCTCTGATACTGCTGTGGAGAATCATATCTTTGCGCTGAACTCTTTCGCTGCGATAAATCTCTGCCTGAAATAAATCGAACGAGAAATCGCTCAAAGCAATCATTTAAACATGCTTTGCAAGTGTTCACGGTATTACTGAAATGAGATTCTACAAATCAGACAAATTTAGGCTTAAGTGGTGTCCCCCTAAGTGACATGCATTCCAATAAAGTTTTCAAAATCTTTCTGGACGAATTCAAATTGCAAATGACTGGTACAAAACGTAAATCAAACTGCTGCTCACTGATTTTGAACAGGAGCAATGAAAAACAATAGAGAATTCAAGGCCAAATCATAATTTCCCAATATATGACTTACGTTCAATTGATGATCTGGTCGTGAAATCTTCTGTTTGATAGATATTTCTGCGCTTTGAGCTTGAAGTTCTAGGGCCAAATCTGTCCATGACAGGCTCCCTCATGTCTCCAGTATCAAATGATCTGATAAAATCAAAGTATATGATACAAAAAGCATACAAAAAATAGCATTTTAAAACGTACCCTGATCAAAGGAACATAAATAATTACAAAGATATCAATTAGACTAATGTTAAAACTCAATAATAAGACAAGACATAAAAACTACAGAAATTAAAGAAGAGTATCTCAGAAAGGTGTAGAAAAGACATGCATTATTAGGTCCTTTAGGTCCTTTCAACATGTGAAATTCTGAGAAAAAAAATAAAGCAGAAACTTGAAGCCGTAAAAGTTACAGTTCAATTATCGATCACCTTGTGGTTCTGCAAGCCATCTACTAGGTTGAACCACTACAGAAGTGGAAACTAGACCGTTAAACAACAATGCAAAAATCAAAGCTCATAGATATTTGAAGTGACTACATCACCTATGGGTAGTACACCTCACCCCCCCCCCCCCCAGCTTATGACAGTTCCTGTTGTTGTTGACTATTTCTAGCATTCAGTGGTAGTGTGTTGAGAAAGTAAAAGTAACGAAGAACATCTTTTAGACAATAGAATGGGCAGGGTACAATAATGTCATGGTCGTAAATTCATCAATATAAAGAAAGTGTGATTAAGTACAAGGATTTCAAAATTCGCCATAAACTCTGCAGTCCAATGCAAGGAGCAAGAAAAATCCACTTGGCCAATGAACTTCACAAATAATTTCATAGCTACTGATTAGGAATTTTCAAACACCACGAATGAAAACGTCAGAAGATGTCGCATAACAGAGTAGCCAAGTTGACCCTTTAAAGTAGTGATTCGTGATTTCCCTGACTTTTCTTTCAATATTTTAGCTGAAATTTAATAGTCGATTTATACGGTATGACACAATCTTTTTGGCCAAAATTTTCCTTTCAGGAGTTTCTGGCTACAGTGTTGAATCCTCTCTTCCAAGGTGTGTTCCATACTTTATGATAGCTACTTCATAACTAAGTTCTGCTGAAGTTATTTTCATTTCCTGTCCATTTTATTTCTGATCGTCCTACGCCAACCAGCTAAAGATTAATAAAAAGTCTGTACACATACCTTCTAGGTCTATATCGCTCTGCCATGAAATCTTCATCGCTCTCTTCATTGTCAAGACGGTTCTTTCGATCAAGAAAATCACGTCGTGAGAGATGCCCCCGGAAAGCAGCTTGCATTAACATGACGTCATCTTCATATAAACTACTTACATCACTCGTGTTGTCAACTTCATCATCATCACTAAGTGTTGCTATTCTTCGTGTACGGAGTAACCTCTCCCTTGCTGCATGGCCTCTGAAAGCAGCCTGGATTGTCGAAACTGACTGCAGAGCATGAAATGTGGACAATTAGCTTATGATGAGCAGTTGATAGTGTTTGAGAAACTTTAGGACCAGAATTGCGACAAATAACAGAGGCCTATCTTTGTCTTTAGAAATGTTTCATTTTTTCGACATTATCATATTCATGACATAAAGAACAATAAGAGGCCTACACCAGTAAAACATATCAGATAGATGTTTCGACTCATCCATGAGACATCATCAGTAAGGCATGGGAATAAGGAAGGTAAGGTCTGAGCCATATTTGAAGATGAGTTATGCTCATTGTCGCCACAACCTTTTATGGACAAATAATACACTTGACTTGAGATATCTATAAAGAAAGAGCAGAATAGGAAATGCACAACAGTAATATAAGGTATTCAATGCTAGGAACTCTTACAAAAAATTAACAAAATGATAAATACCTCGTTAAAACGTTCGTCCTGTAGGAGAAACAGATAATAATCAGAATGAGGCCATATATGTCATCACTCAGAAGGAAGAGAGCAATCAACAGTGATCAAGTGATGAAGTCAAAACGATAATTGCATTGGATTTGTGTAAATATGGTAATATGTAATATTTTTGCTTTCTATTCTTTATTTTCCTTTTGCTGGACAACTACTACTAGCAATCTTTTGACGGAGGTCAACTACTTTTATAAACACATACATAAATACAAAACAATCTGCTGAACCGAGTCTTAAAATAACATGCAAATAGCTGAAGCCTGTCACTTACGTTCTTTAATCAAAATCCCACTAGAGATAAGGATTCGACTAAGAATCAGGTCAGCTGCAGCTACTTACCGCTTAAAAATTTGGATATAAGTCTACAACGCTAAGGGTGTCAACTAGTGGCGGATTTTAACGGAGGTCAGGGAATAAAGTCCCCCTCGGAAGTAGATTAATCAGTATTTGGCATAATGTAGGACGAACATAAGAACTGATATATGGACAGTCCGTAAATATGTTTATTATAGTCGGTAAATTTACCACCGACAGGGGGACAAATGTACCCCATCTGCGAAATTTCGCCACCGTGACGACTTAAGTTTGGTAACATTTTTAACTAACTTAAGATTTTAAATAAAAACTACTATACTGATTGGTTGAAGAAAAAAAAGAAGCAGCACAAATTGCTTAACAAATCAAAGACCTCCATCTTCAATTTCTCTATTCTATGGTTTCTCCAGTTTCTTTGAATTGTCTTCGCAGCATCATTTTCTTTCCTATCGCTATCATTCTCTTTCTTTCCATTTGATGAACTGGAGCTCTTCTTTTTCAAAGATTTTCTTACGCTTGAAGAAGACACCACGGACTCACTCCTAATAGAGGAAAGAAAGCAATTCATAAGCAGAATATTCTTCAAATTGCGCAAACGTATTCTTCTCTTCAAGATTCTACTATGGACTTGAAGGGAGCAGATATTGCATACAATTTTAATAGTTTTCAAGGAAAATCTAAGTCCACTCATGAAAACTCAGCTACAAGTGGCATAATGAATCCAGCTCTCATAATTCATTACGAGCATTCCTTCATTATGAATGACATTTAAGGATCTTATACGATTATACAGATGCTTCAGCTTCTCCAACGTCTGCTCTATTACCCTAAGAACCAACCTGACATCCCCTTCTTATATCACCAAGTTCTAGGTGCCTATTCAAAAACAGTGCGATGTAACAACAACGTTATACTTGCAATAGATGAAGCTTGAGCAAAATGCTTTATGGTCTCATAATTCCGTTCCAAAATCAAAAAGTTTGAGGGGTCTCGTGTGAGTGGGAAACATTCGTTAGCACAATGAAAGCACTATTTTAGATGCCCATTGGCTAAGCCATGTGACCAATAAGATACAGTTTTATCCCTGTCACGTGAATTCATCCGCATCTGGCTATATATCTAGGTTCATCCTTCGTACGTTATCCAATGTTTCATACTCTGATAAGTGTTTGAAGAAAAAAGTATTTGCAATTTAACAAAGAATATTTCTGCTTTTTCGTCTGACAGGTAAACAAGTTTCCAAAAGATCTGAGTCAAGAAGAAATAAAAATATTCAACAAAAGAAGGCGGTCGTTATTCCGGAACAGATATCTCGGAATCAAAATGATATTTAATGTTACTAATAAAGAGAGGCGAAACAGACAGCAAATGCTACTTGCAAAAATTTATTGGAAACATCGGCTATGACCAATACCCTACCTTGGCTTTTCCAATTCCTCCTTGCTAGATTTGGTACCGTCTACAGTTGTTCCCGACTTAATTTTCTCCAGTTGCAACCTAAAAAAGCTTGCACCTTTCAACTCCCTTCTCTCCAACAATACAATTACGATTTCATAAGCAATTCAAAAAAGCTTCCATGATTCATGACAGCAATTGGCAACAGTTAACATTCAACAGATATTTCACAATAGATCTTAACTCAAATTATCCAAAAAAGCGGCAACATTCTTTAAGCATACTGAAAAGTTTTTTCGTCCGACACTCTTCAGAGTATGAAACGTCCGATAACGACCCAAAGGTGAACTGAAATATATAGCCAGATGCGGATACACGTGATGTGATGAATAGTGCGTGCAGATGGCCAAAGAGTTGGTCAATGGGCACCTATTCACCATTGTTTCCTTGAAGAATCCAAGGGAGAAAATTAACTCTTTTTGTTTACACCTTTCCGTCATTAACCAACGTTTCATACTCTGCTAGTGTTGGAGGGAAAAAGCTTTTCCGCATGCCTACAGAATGCTGCCGCTTTTTTGATCCATAGTGACATTCTGTAGTACCAGAAGACTATGGACTCAAATAGGCCTAAATCTGGCTGTGGAACGCAAATGCGGTCAGAATCCTTCACGTGGATTGGTCAATTAGGTTGGGAGAAAATAGGCCTGACCAGAGCTCTCAACCAATCAAACATTGGTGGTTATGCTGGCCTAATATATACCAAAAGTCTAATGATTGTAAAAGTCGTGCCTAAAAAGCAGATACATGATTTAAGGTAACCCAAATCTAAGCGATAAAAAAATTGTATGTAGTTTCTATTCATAGATTCGCGTTGGAACCTGTATTCATCAGCAAGCTTTCGGTAATGAGTCCTGTCTTCCTTTAATTTCTTTATAGTACTCTTTTGCTTTTCTAACTCATCCATCAGTTCAGTTTCCCTCTCTTCTAGCCGCTTGACCTCTTCGCCAGCTTTTCCTGGAAATCTCCCTGAAAAAGGTAATGTGCGCATCTTTAAAAGATCATCATCATCATTGGGCGGGAAGTTCATTTAGTTCATTTAGTTTTTGTATTTATCTGTCTCTGTGCAATTAAAGCTATCACCTTAATGCCATTCCATCCTGCACAATTGTTCGGTTATTTGTCTTCCTCGAACACTGACTTCTTACCTACACAGTTTGATTTGTGCAAAGAATGACAAAAAGAAAAATTGAGGGAATGAACCTCAGTTTGGCACGTTCTCTATGATCAAATGAACGCACAGTAACAAGGTGGATAGGATTTCCCTCTTAAAAAAGACACTTGTCTGAAAAAGCATGCACAACGAGAATTTTTCCAGCTGGCATTCATGATCGCTCATCATGACAAGTGCAATTAAACTCACAGTTTGGGTAAAACGTTTTGTCCTACTACAGAGATTGTAAGTCGAAAAGGCTGTCTGGAAATTTTCCGAGATGCTTGTTTTTCAAAAGCAGTTTGTATTTTTCTACTGTGAGGAGACGATGTTCCTAACTATGAAGGTGAGATGAGTGCTGCCCATAGTTAAAGTTCTCTTGACTTTAAACAAAAATTTGAAAAATTCTTGTATTCTAGCAGGTCTATGGGTGGAAATTCTTCTTTTAACTACAGTCATAAACCATCGTGTTTTCAATTAGCTGCCATGCAACTCTAGCAAACATACCCAAAAAGATTTGGACAAATCACCTCATGCGTACTTGGAATAGGACAAAACACAAAAAACCTACTAGATTGTAAGGGACTTTTCTTGGATCTTGGTGTCTCTGTTTCTTTCCCGTCATCCTCTCTTATTTGCTGCAAGTATTTAACACATAAAGTAAGCAAAAATAGTTGCAGGGAGATACAACGATCTTCTGAAAGCAGTTAACCAGTTCGTAAGAAAATGAATGTCTAGTTAAGGAGAACTACCAATCCACTACTAGGACCATCGATACGGAAAATTCAATCGTTAAATTCCAAAAGTACGCGGAGTTGTCTATTTGATTGGCTCATGGAATCGCAAATGGAATACAGTAAAAAGTTGCACTTAAGAACTTAAAACTTTCATATGAGTCCCTTTATATTCTTATACAATGAAGCAGTTACAGTGATCAGGGTGAAGGTTCTTAACATTTATCTTACCCCTGCGGGTTCTACCTATCATAATTACGTACGTAACGTTATTGGAGCAACCATGAAAGGGGTTGACTGGCAATCAGCTTCAATTCATTTCTCAGTGAATAAAGAATGAAATCATTTCTAAGAACCTAGTTCGAACATCAGCCTGAAAAAGCCCTAAGTAATTGAGATAAAAAGCTGCGAGTTCAGGCCTTAAACATGCAAATGAATATTGTCAGCTCCATGTGTTCTTGTAGCCATGGGAAGCAAAACCGTATAACTCGATATGTGCGGATATAAGACAATTCGAAACTCATACATAAGAGAATTATTACCTGTTCTAATTGAGAAATCTTTGCAAGAAGTTCGATTCTGTTCATATCTTCAACATCTGTAAACAAAAGCTCGTATGACTGAAAATACTTATAGCTCATCTACGACAAGGTGCTATAAAAGGTGTCATACCACAATCAAAATGCTAGTCCTCTATTGATACTCTTCAATTCAAATGTGTGGTAGATTTGGGATTTTAAAGCTGGCGGATTACAATAAAATAACAGCTAGCTGCAAATAAAACGAATGCCAAAGCATCAACACAAATGTTGACAACAATACATGAAGCCATATTTTCATTGCAATCTTCGATGATCTTCGAGGATCAAAATATGTTGTGCTGAGCAGAAAGGAATAAGTATGCGAGAAAAAATTAGGACAAGGCAACAAATATATAGGAAAAAACTGCAGAAAGGCAGCCACTAGTAAAAGCATAAGTACCTTTGGACAAATTTAGAGTTTGCGAATTCAAATCCATTGCTTTCTTCAAATCTTCTTTCAAGCATCTGTTCTCTAATGTAAGCCTGTTGTTATCGTCTGAAATGAGAAGAAAATACCAAATATAGAGGGAACATATAAAAACGTAGAATTCACACCATGAAAGCAATATTAATCAAAGTAGAAAAAGCTAATCAGTAATGGCAAATATTAAATCGTTTTTTGTCATTTCTCATGATATAAAAATCTATTACGGTGGCAAAAAAATCATTTCCTTTCTATTTCATTTCATTTTCTCATTACTTTATTATCATTACGGAAAGCAAACATAAGTGTGCTCAAACTTAGATGCTAATTTAATTTACAGTTCCTTCAATTAGACATTTGATACACCTTGCAAGCCCACGGCACAACTGAGAGATTAAAAAACGTCCTCTTGCCTGATAAAGATTCTACAGCTTCACCATATTTCTTTAACTTTCCTTCAGGTGTTTTTTCTTTTTTGATCCTAAGCGAAAAAACCATAACAAAATCCCTGCCTGTTACAACCATTCCATATAATTATTAGATACTAAAGAGCACTAAAGAGTAGACAACGATACCAGGCAAACTACAAAATAAGGAATATTAAACAAAACGTTAATTATGACAAAGAATGTAAAAACATAAAAGATATGAATACATTATGAAATAATATATCAAGCCAAGGATTCCAAAACAATAAATATAAAGGAGCAAAACGCTATAATGCTCGCTTTCCAGCTTTCTTCGCTTTTTGCTTCCGTTTTATGAAATGCAATGACAGAGATTACCCCTAACCACAGCAACCAAAATAATGTTTTGATCAACAGTAGCTGATGTCACCAGATGTTATTTTACCGTCCAAACATAATGTCACTATATGAACTATTTTACAAGTACATCAGAGGTAGCGGAAACCCAAACAACCACAGAAAGGACACGAGTAGTTTTGGTCAGATAGGCCTTGTTGTCCAAGGCTTACCATAGAAATGCTTATTTTGTGATCGATGATGGCAGTTTGCTATTCTTTCTTAAAAGTTGAATCCCCCAGGGAGGCTTCCCTAAGTTGGGAAACGCAGACATTATGCACAAGACTGAATTATTCAAATGACATCGACCCCCAGATCACATGCGGCCCGGGTGCTGTATCTTAATGACCCAGAGGAGTGCTATCTCTTAGTTGCCTTTCATATTGCACTTTTTGAGTATCCAATGTTGTGAAGTTGAAGAGCAAAAAGTAGCCATCGCTTAGGGATTAGAGTCGATGTTGACATGAAATTCGCCTACTAACTATTGCAAATGTGAGGCCCAAATTTTAGGTCTTGATTTCGAAATTCCGTTCAAAAGAGTGCCTAATTGAATAATCCTAGCACAAGAGAAATAATAAAACAATGAAATAAATAAAAAATAAATTAAAAACATGAAAATACGATACACCAGAACATCAGCCAATATTAACACGGAAATTCAAATCCAATACTAACTCTGAAGTGATATGAAGTGTATTTGAGCTCCGGGGCTCAGTCAACATCATCGTTAGTCTCTGAATCTAAAGAGAAAGACAATTGAAAAGCAAACTGATGAATTAAGTACACGGCCCCTAACCCAAAGTGATTAGAAAACCAAACTATTTACTGTTCACTTCGATAAGAACTTTCTTCAAAATTGGTAGAAAAGAAAATCTAGTGACTAATTTTTACCCACTCTCAACTCCAACTGCACACGAAATTCAAGTCTTGATTATCGGAAGCCACATTTCAAAACTAATTATACCAACAAAAGACACAAAATTGCATGACAGCAAAGATGTCATTTTCTTTCTAGGATAATACTTGGCTATCATGAAAGAACAACTGACAGGATCTTCTAACCATATCAAATCTTGTTGCAATAAACTCTTTTAATAAGAAACAAACTTTCTAACTTCAACCAGGATGCTTTGTTAATACAGTGTAAAATCAAACCTTAAAATTTTTTAAAGAGCATCTTAAAAATCTGGAAACAGAGAGCCTCGTTCCTTTTTTCCTCTTGAATCCATTAACCTTTTGTTGTAGAATGCAAAGCAATTGACCGTAGAATTGAACTCGAAAATCGAATCGAGAATTCAGTTCGTTTCATTAACTTACCTTTCATTGCTACAGTGTGTCAAACGTAATGCTTCTAAAGGACGAGTTTTTTACACTTACTTATTAAGTTCATCCTGCCTATGTTTCTCAACTTTTTCTAAATTTCTTTATGGTTTCAGGCTTATACTTCTTATATAAATATTTCGCACTAAAAACAAACGTGCATACCTCTTGGTAATAAACTTCATTCTGGATTTGCAATTCAGCCAAGTCAGTATATTTTATGTCGTCTCTTAGTTTACTAAAAGATAGCACACAATGAAAAGAACGCGTACTAACCACCAAAGCACCCTAAGAGAGTCAACAAGAGCCACAAAAACGCGATCACCCCCTTCTCGACGAATTTATTTTTTGCAAACAACACAAGCTATATCAAACGGAGATACACAATCAATCACACTCATTTTAAAGAAAAAAGTCAAAATGGCTTTCCTATTTATCGGCAAAGCGTAGGTTTCAAGCAACTCAACTGGTTGCCATTAAGAGCTTACTCGCCGCCGATGTATCGCTAACTATGAAAAGTTATATCGACGCAAGGCTTAAAAGGACAGGATAGATGCCAACTAGCTAATAAGTGTAACTTTTAGCACTACTCAATAGTATCTACAACATAATCTGCTAACCATACTCATCAATCAGGACACCTCTCATGAAGTATGTATATTAAGAAATATTCAAGTTAGTTAGGAAATATTGACAAATTATATACACGGGTTCCCCACCCTAATGACTGGCAGCTCTTTGAGCGCTGACTGTTAATCAGGTAATAACTAATGTTGGACCTAAAGCAATGCTCCAAGCAATCTGTCTGCTACCTGGATCATTTAAGAGATAGTCAATACTTCTTATATGGTTGCTTTAAAAAAACCACAGAGTAGGGACTCGTATTGTGTACAAACAAGGGTGCTTGACACCTTTTGTTCCTATGCCTAAGCAAAAGTATATTTACAGTAGACAATATTGGGTTAAATGAGACATACCTAAGTTCACTGTCTTTGCTTTTCACCATTCTTTCCATTGAATGCAACTTATGTTTTAAGCTAGTTACCACCTGCATCAAATGACAAAAACAAGGGAGTTATGATCGACCAAACTGCCCACAAATACCTCATCTAATCAACTAAGCTCGTGTCTATGAAATAAAATCTATCTAGGCTATTCTGTTTCCTAAGCTTTTCTTCTCTCTGCAAAATTCTGCAGTCTGCAAAATCCCGTTGTCTGTGGAATTCTACTGTCTCCAAAATTCTCCAAATTCTGCCGTCCAAAAACCACTGCGATCTATAAATTTTTTCAACTAAAAATGCTCTCCTCAAGCAATCTTAAGATAAAATAAAGAACCCAAGAAATTAACAAGACTAATTTGCCTCCAATGTATCAAGATGCACCATGAATTCCCAAGTATATGACAATAGTTCTGTGGGGGTTTTATGGGAGAGGAGGGGCAGATTCCGCCCTCTGAAGTAGACTTATCAGCATTCTCGCATATGGTGGGGAGATTTCTAGGAGCTAAGCTATGATAGTCGGCAAATCTATTCTACAAAAGTTCACAAATCTACCATCAATGGCTCTCCCCAAAGATTACACAAATCAACCTGTAATAATCCAATATTGTATCCTGGCCTGGCGTTCATATTTGTGAGAAATTTTAGCAAGACATGATAAAATATTAAGACTTACTGCATTGGCATCCGGTTTTTTGTTTGTTAATGTTCTTCTTATTTCATTGGACTGAAACACAATGACACCAAATTGCAAACTAGAGTGAATTTATGATGTCATATAAACCCATACAGCTCCAACAAAGGTCTTTTCTGGCCTAAGCTACTAATACATATATGTGCAGGCCTTTATCAAACATTATGTCTAGTCCGTGGCTTATAGATACACCATCAGGGTTTGATCTCAAGAGAACACTAATTAGCAATCTGAAAAGCTTACAATGAGAATATTCTTATACGACCCTGAGGTAAATGAAAGATAAGAAAAAAACTGATCAAAAAACAAGATTGGGTAGTTCATGCGTGTTTATAAACTTTGCTTAAGTGCAGAAACGAGACGATAACTACACAAAGTGCTATTAAGTTACTAAATCGTGGCATATTGTGACAAACTACAATGCCAGAAGAGACTAAGACATACATATTGAGATAAGCTCGACAATTACCTGCATGTTTGGGTTTATCAATTCATCTATTTGACGAGACTGCCAAAAATATAAAAAATTAAAGAAGTATAAACAAAAGGAAGAAGACAGTTTGGTTCTACTTTCTGGCAGTAGTACTAAAAGGATTTGAAACAACTTCTTAGATCATAGAAATACAGTCCCAGCCATCAGAAACTGCGCATTTATTTCGTTCATTCAAAGACCGTACATGTACTGAACCACTCTGATACTTTATACGGTAAACTACCACTCCATTTAATATCACTGATTCTGTCAAATGATATTTTCTGAAGTCTGCTAACAAAGACTCAGTTTACATTATTCTTCATAATACATCATTTCAAAAGAAATATCTTCTACTTTACAAATTCAGTGTGAAATTCGAGAATAACATCTAGTAGTGGAAATTTCTCAAAATTTTTCTTAACATTTGCAACTCAAAATTACAGCTGGTTTCAAGGTATAGAATTATAAACTGGTGGTATTCAACTAGTATATTTGTTGTGGCTAATTTAAAAACATAGCCCTAAACTCAACAGTGAACACAAGCTGCTACAGTATACCTTGGCAAAATTATCCCCTTCAACTTTGTGCATCTTTGATTTGATCATTTCATTCTCTTTCATTAGTTGATTGATTCTCTACAATATTACAAAACCCCTTTATAGATCAAGTGAATTTCCCTTTTCTGGCACCTTTCTAAGCCAAAAATCCAGAACCCGTAGCAGAGATGGGCAAGGGCATCAGTCTTTTCAAGACTAACATGCAACCTCATTTTGACAGGCACAGCGGGTAACTGGGGGCATGGTAGCCTGCATCTAGCAGGCTATCAATTAAACATATCTACAAAATTGCTTTATCAAAAGAATAGAAAGGGCTTCATGACACCAAAACCATCATGGAAGAGCTCAAACTGTCCCCATCGCTGAAGCAAAAGATGAAAATACATAACTGGAGATGTATTTTTGAAAACTGACACTGAGAACAACTGGATGAAGACCTTACCAGCCTCTCAAAATAGGACTCTACTCTGGCATTGGAAAATTGGCTATAAAATGCTAAGTGGTGATAAAACTGACTTAATAGCTGTATAGCTACCTTTTTCAGTTCAAGAACTTCATCATAGTATTCTTCAGCAGTCTTGTATGCAGGACCATTCCCTCCCACATGAGCTGCAAAAATATGATGGAAAAACAACATCATAACTTTCTTATTGACTAGTTTAAATAATATAGTGAGCTCATTTCCCTTTAAGTAATTCATTCCATATAAGTACCTTTCTCTGCCTTTCATATTTATAAATTGTGCTAATTTTAGAAGCTGATGTATTCATCCTGTGAAATATGTTGTTGCATTTATGTATCAGTTACTTTTGTATGGTTCATCTAAATAAATTAAATATAGAAGAAATATGAAAACTAATATAGTCATAATCAACTCAGAAACTCAATAGATTCTTACTAGTATCATACAGGCAGACAAATGCACTTTTACAGTATAAAAAACCTTTGAAACGTGGACATATAGAAAAATGCTAAGAATCTCATACACCAAGAATAAAACAAGTGAAGAGGTCTTGAACATGCTAAAGACAAAGAAAACTGTTATCTATCATGGTCATGTGCAAAATGTCAGAATTTTGGTCACATACTCAGACAAAGTGCATTACAACATTAGCCCCTTGACAAAAAGATCAATGGTTACCACAGGAAAGAGGGAGGTCAAGACCCACATGGATGAGATGGGCAACCTAACAACCTGGACTGGAAACTCATATGAAAATTAATAACAACTGCTGAAAACCATGAACAAAACCAAAACACTGTGGCAATGATGAGAAAAATGCAAAATTGATCTGATGATAAATGCCTCTAAGTTATTGTCAAACTGAACAGGACAACACTTACTACAGGGCTAAGCAATTAAATGAAATCCACACAACAAACTTAAATGGGTTCTCCCTACCATTGGTATAGCTTGAGCTTCTAGAATGATTCTTTGGTGGTTGACCAGTTGCCTAAAATAAAGAGCACCAAAAACAGTTTGATTGAAAATCACAGTGTAGTCAGTTAAACCATAGTCAATCTGCTACTCCATTAAATCTGTAGTCTAAAATTGCTTCTCTGATGTCTCAACAGAATGTTACTTGCAAAACACCTACAATAGTAATAAAATCAAGCATTTAAAAAGCATGGTTAGTGGAAGACTTGCCAATTTTTATATATTACACAAAAGACTAAATACCTGAATAACTGAAAGATTAATTGATAGAATGCTTGACTAATTGATTGATTACTAAATAGACTGTACACTCACTGATATAGTTATTGGTTATTAAATAAATTGATTTACCATAAGCAGCTGATCAAGCAGGTATGAACTTGTGCTGGCTTTTGCTTTTGATTGTCCAGTATAAGGTGACTTCATCCCATTCATTGTATTCATTCCACTACTTTCTGCACTCATACCTACAATTCAACAGTAACACATCAACAAAACATGCAGAAAACATGCAGGCATCACAATAAAGCAGTTACAAACAGATCCATAGAGGGTGTCCTAGGGGACAAGACCCTCTGAAGGTCTAAAAAGTGACCCTGTAGAAATGGAGCACTGGCAGTTTTATGCATCTTTCTGCATCATTTATTAGAGGTTAACACAAACCATATAACGAAAATGAGAAAATAAGTCAATTTATCTGGCGTGGAGCAGATGGATGAAAAGAAATAGTTTGTCATGTAACAAAAGCAAAATACATCATGAGATTTTCATTTTATCATACCATTAGAAGTAATAAACACATATTCAAAATGAAACAATTATTTAAGGCACCAATAATGCAGCACAATAATCACTAAAATTCTTGCTTTAAATTAAAACTACAAATATGCATACCTGTCCCTTGTCGAATTGATGCAACCCATAGTTCCCTGCCAGTCTTCTTGGGTGCAGCATTTTTTCCAATGTAAGGAGAATCTGGGAAAGAGGGTTACACATGATGATTTGTAACAAGCTGACACACAAAAATAAAAAACCAAAATATTAGTGAATTGATACTGTAATATGACAATATGGAAGTTGCACGTTCAAAGATGAAAAGCAAAAACCTCCACATATCTACAACTGCAACTAATCAAAAACCTTCCAATCAACAAAATGTTCCATGAAAAGCAATGACAGCTGGAATCCAATAGTTCTAACCTTGTTTCTTCACTTTGGATGCTCTTTTACCACCACTTTGTGATTTCCTGGTACCTTGTTAAGCAATAAAATAAAAATCTCACTAAAGCTGGAAAATAGCCCTCTATGGAATCATTCCTGAACTCAATATTGAGCACCTCAGTAGATACCTCAAAGCAGAACAAAGGAGGAGGATTTGAGCACAAAGATCATCTGGAACCCCCCCCCCCCCCCAGCACTGCTCAGCTAGAAAAGTATGGCATAGTTGAATTAGATGGCATAATTAAAAGAAAAGTGAAAGTGTGAGAAAATAACCGACCCGAGCGGGATTCAAACTCGCAACCCGACATTGTACGCCGGTGCTCTACCAACTGAGCTATCATGCCAAATGGTAGAGCACCAAAGGACAATGTCAGGGGTCGCGAGTTCGAATCCCGCTCGGGTCGGTTATTTTCTCGCACTTTCACTTTTTATTTCTTTCTAAATCCTGTTGCCTTTACAAAAATTAAAAGCAACAAACTCAAAGATGAGCAAGCCAATGACAACCAAATGGCAGTAAAATAACTCTTTCAGAACAGGTCTATTACTCCTATTATATATATATCTTAGTTAATAAATCAAATTTGATGAAACCATATAAATTCAATCCTGTAGCCTATTCAGGCTAGGCAATAATAAAAACGCTTTTGCAACACAGAGCCTAAATGAACCTAGAAAATATAAAATTTCATACCTAGTGCTATTCATACTATATACTAATTAACTGAAACTATAGAATTATTAAGTTCCAATGTAGCAATTCATCATGACACATTCGTTCACTAATTAAGCATAGAAATTTGTCCATTTCAAAGTAATCCCTGATGGACAATACATTCACTGAAAGACAAACCTGATGGTGGTTTTGGTGTATACCCATCATCTGAGCCAACACTTCGCTAATAATGGGGAAAATACAAAACAGTCAATTGACGCACAATAGCATTGATGAAACATGACTGTCAACATATTAAAATGTTGTTATCAGAAACAATGCAGACTTCTGGAAACATTGTTTTAAGGTGTATACTGGCATGCAGTGCCAAATACCATGTTTAGAGTAGAGTATGGGAGATGTTCTAGCCAAACTAAAGGCACAACAACAAACAGCTAGGCTATTATACATCAGCACAGATTGCTTCATAGTTAGTACCTAGTTTGAAACTGGCAAGCTTGTTATATTATGTCTAATACCATTGTATATTTGCTCTTAACCATAATAACCAAACAAAACCATAATAACCATAAAATGAGAGCTAGAGTTATTAAATTAAAGACACCCATCAACAAAATATGTGAATCCACTAGAATATACAATAAAAGATAACTCTACTGCCATGAGAGAACTAGGTTGATTGGTAGAAACCCTTACAGTGTAAGGTAACAAATTGTACAGCTGTTTGTCTTTTACAACCTCTAATAGATGAGTTATCAATTCATATGAACAGCCTTTAACTTACTAATGAAATAACTGAACCAAAAGATGCCTCAGAGAGTACGTCTTCCTCCTAGAAATGAAAATATTTGGACTACGAGTTCCTTCTACAGCATCCTACAAATGTGAATAACAAAAAACTTTTTAAGTCTCTAAAAGTATGTGGCTCTTTCCATACTGGTTTCCTGTGGACAAGATACTCCTATTGAACCATATTCATCCAAATCAGTACATCAGTCGGTTCTATATTGAATTTGTGAATTTAATTTTGTACTACAATAGCCCTATTGAAAACGGTATTTCATGTATTGATATATCATTGTCCTGCCTGAAAGTTTTTACATTAAATACTACATTGCCTTTTTGAAAAGACTCCTACTGTAAACATGATATACAAAATAGGAACTGTGAAAATCCCAACTACTCCACTGTAATCATCATATCAAATTGCTGAAAAAATAGGAAGTAGCCCTGACTCCAAAACCATATCCCCTGGTATTTCTAGCACCCTTCTTCTTTACTTCTACTGTTAGATATTCGTGGTTCAGCCCCCAGAAAGCCGAGATCTCACTGATTTTTATATTATAGGCGCCAAGTTGGGGAATCAATATATAATAATCAGGCGAATTCAATAATCAACAAAAGACCAGCATGATCATTCGAAGCAAAAAATACTATCAAAAATCTCATAGATCGTAAACTTGCCAACATACAGGCAGTTTTGGCATCCTGAATCGTCTCAGAGCCACTTTCTACACTCACAACATTCGCTGGTCCCATCCACCATTATTGTTGCTTAGGGCAAACAACAATGCTCCTCCACAGTTACCATAGCTTTTGCAACATCTACTGTTCAGGTAGAATGACAGATATTTTTTCGATTTTTTGTCCATTGGAGCTTAATAGCTCCTGTTTAAACACATCTGATAGCTATAGAGTTAAAGCAAATCGCTAAAACATAAAACATTAGCTTTAACAAGGTTAAAGGACGGCAGAAAAGGAATACAATATACAGTGGCAGAATACAACCCACTGTATTCAAGCTGGCTGCCAGGACAGCTATCCTCTTGCTTAATGCTCCTCAATGGGTCACTTAAGTTTTGAGTTGCCATAATGTGTTAAACGTTGAAATATTAAGATTGTGACCATACTGTGGGCCGAGAGTCGTTGGGAACAAAGGACAACTTTGAACAATGCTGATTGCTCTCTTTAGCCATAAAATCAAACCAAACTAGAGCCCAGAGCTTCACGAGTGTTTTCATGTAGAACTTAAAATCTGCACTTGGAGCTTTCTTTCACCTTTATCTTGGCTGCGGTTCTTTGACAATATTTACAGTCGCCGTGCTGGTTCAATTGTTTATCGTTCGTTAGGAAAGAAAGAGAGGAGGATGTTAGGCTTTGTGCATGTGGTATGGAGATAGTAAATAACAAAGCTCCATATGAACGACAAAAACATAGGACGGTTACTTCGAAAGGTCGATGCGTCAAGAAATTGGTTTGGAATGTTCTTAAACCTCTTTTGCGATACCTACCATATGGACCTGAAGATTACCTTGTTTAGGTGAGTTCCTTCTACGCATTACTAAGCTAAAGAGTTCGCTTTAATTGCAGTGGGGTAACATGTACGATGAGCATTAATACAGAATATCTACTGAGTTTGCAAACACGAAGCATATAGCTACACTGCGTTAGTCACTTGTGATGACGTATGAACTCTTTTGAAGTCTTTCACCTCCTTTTATTTCGGAGTAGAGGGTGATAGTGAATTCCCACAGCAAATGGCTGCATTTCTCAATAGTGCCCATGGTAGCAAACTGCACGTGGCCTTTAATTTAAACTGCAATGGAATCTTCAAGGCTTGGATGATAGCAAAAGATAAACTAAAGCAGAGGAAGATATTAGTTCACTACAGCACGATTTAGCGGCAACAAAGTATGAGTAAAAAATGTTGCCGCTTTTTCGTGTTGTGGTGAAGTTCTGTAGTACCGAAGATATTATTCCTATGATACCCTGGCAGTCAATGGCCGTATTTTAAAGTAATATTGAACAGTTGTCAGGTATACTAAAAGGTATGCGAAGGGTTTTGATTTACGCCTGACCGTACTATAAAGATCCAGTAAGCTTTGCTACGAACTTTCTAGAGTTTTTACTTTGTATTCTTCTCATCGCTCAGCAATTTTCGATTATCGATTAACATTGCGAAACAAATTGACAAATACCAAGGAGAGAGACAAGAAGCCTAACTACACACTTTTTATAAGAAACCTAGCTCAAGATCAAGGTCCAAAAGTTCCTTATTTTTGGACCTCCAATGCTCAAATTGTGGTACTAAAAGTTCCTTATGAACAATTTCTTAATTTTCAACGCACACTCAGTACCACAAACTGATACAGACACATGTAAAGAATTGAAATCCTGAACTTTGCCTTTAATTGAGGCTGTAACGTAAGACCAGTGAAAAATGAAGGACTTAACACATGCAAAGCCAACAATCTATGCGGGGTTCGGCTGCAAATTAATGGAACCATCTTCATAATTCTTGACTGTTTGCTGCTATAAAGATTTTTCAAATGTTTCTTAGGGAATCTTCCTTTAGTAGTGTAATTTCTTTAAATATTTTGGCATTCGACATGTAGGTTCCTTACAAAGTGGTTCCTTATACAAAAAGCGTGTACTAGGGAGAAAAAAATAGACGTCATTAACGTAAAACAATTTCATGAAGTACACCATAGGACCATCAATAGTCAGGGGTGAATCTGAAAAGCTACTAATTGAAACATCTACATCAATTTAAGTTGAAGAAATAGTCCCTATAGTTGCAAATCTGAAGTTATAATTTTAGCTCAGCTTCTACAGTGTTGCGGCCACCACGCTACAGTTACCAAAAAACGTTGAACCTGGAATCAAGGCGACCTAACAGCAGAAATACACAAACGTATTTTTCAAACTTCTGCTGAAAAATATTTGTTAATGCATTAAGCGTCTGTTTGGCCACCAAGGAAACAAAAAGTTTGTTTTTTTAATTAATATAAACAACATGCAGCTGATAGGTCGGTTTGCACTTCGTTTCCAACTTTACTAATGCTCGACAAAAACACTGATAACTAAAAGCAAACATAAATTTGTTCAGCATTATCCAAAAGTAATCAACCTGGTTTGAACAGTATGTGAATATGAGCGCAAGTTTCAGGTTGACGTATGTGTAGAAGATCTCAGCTTTCAGAATTGTATGACTTTCACTAAATGGCTGAATTACTTATCACAGTGTACTTGATCCCCTTCAAAGTCTCTTGAAGAGAGTTAACGTTGATAAGTGAAGTTTTGTTCAAATCGTGCATCGTATCCTACTTTGTGGAAGCACCTTTCTATGTTCCTGAGAGCAATGCAAACCGCCCTACTTAAGTATCCTGTAATTTATTTCAGGGGTCCTCAAAGAAAGCTATATAATGTAAACTATTAGTGAATATTTGGTTTCTTTTTGCTTTTAAAGTAACTTGAAGCCAAAAACTGTCATGGAATCATTTAATCAGCATGTCCAGGACTTCCCTATCAGCCAGGATCCACAGCAAAGGTTAAAATAAGTATGAAAAAGGCTCATTACCTACACTTTACCAAATCAATTCTAGTTTCTCAACTTTCATGAGTGCCATACCAACAACCAAAGAACTTTGATTGCCTTTCCGTGTTTTCATTGGAGCACTTAGCATTGATATTTTGATATTATATTCTCGAAAGATATTTTGTTGGGAACGGAAGAACGAACGAACAAGACAGAAAGACCTATCGACAATGGATAGCAGTATGATAATTATGGTGTAAGGAAAACTGTGTTTATGAACTTTATAGAACTGCTCATGGCAGAGATGAGTGGAATATTGTTGAAACTAACGCATCAAGCACCAAAGGGCGTTTGTTGATGATAATGATGATGATGATGATGACGATGATGATGATGATGATGATGATGATGATGATGATGATGATGATGATGATGATGATTATGATAATGATGACGATGACAACGATGATGATCATCATCACCATAATAATAATAATAATAATGATGATAATACTGCGTCACCAAGTAACAAGCATAGGATACGTATTTTCATTTTAATCCTGCACGTATGGCTCAAATAAAACATAAGTATGGAACACTTTAAATATTGGTCCCAATCTTAAACGTTTTCAGAACACACATAAGACTCTATAGGACAGATGCTGCGAAACATCCACGTTTCGCTCCGCCTAGCTTTATCCTGGTTCCCCAAGTGACAAGCTTCTAAATAACCACACAAGTAGTGAGTTGTTAGCTTCCAAAAAACTCTCCATCTAATAAACCACATAGTTCTCCTTGCAATTCCAGTTTTCCAATCGATAACATCCGCCATTATATGGATATGTTACCATAGCTACTGTATCTTGTGGTATCTAGGCTACTAAAGAGAGTGAGTCAATCTGACATTACAATAAAACGATTGCAATGAATCAATAAGTTCTTTCATCTTTGAACAGAAACTAGCTGATACAATTTCATGTACAAGAATGCCGCGAGTGCGTAAATTCAATTCTGTAAGAGTAGCATCAGTAATGATATGAAATGTTTACTCAGAGATGAGCCGTCGATTTTGGTCAATCCCTTTTAATTAGTTACGTTAATAAAAACGGGTTTAACATCCCGCGACTATGAAACTTCGAGCACAATTTATAAAGAAAGCATGCACGAGGAGAGCGAAGAAATAAATCTACTGCGAGTTCAATGGTAAGTCTATGAAATGTTAAGTATTTTACCATCAAAACAAGAGGTATTCTTGCTAACATTTTGAGAAAGGCAGTACAACTGGTGTTGCACTTCCCAATAATTTGTAACAGTGCAGGGCTATAAAAACAACTATTGCTGCACAATACTATTGCAGTATGTAGGGGTTTACATTTGTACATTCATTCACCCATTCATTTATTCATTCATTTATTCATTCATTCATTTTTCTTTCTTTCTCTACTTTACCAATAAATTTTGTTGCTGCTTTTTAGAACGTTATCTGTTTCTTCTTAGCTCCTTCACTCTCAGAACATGCATCCAGGCCATTGCAGAATCACCATTTTCACGTTTGCTAAGTAAATCAAGCAAGCAACCCAGTACATAGAATTCAATTCTTTCTATTCACTTCATATTTCCCATTAAAATGAGAGCAAGTATCTGCTAATTGTATGTGATGGTGCCAAACTTGACGGTTTGGAGATTTCCTATCGTTCTTTTTGAAGCACTTTCCGTTGTGTTAGCAAGTTTGCTAGAAAAAATTAGGGCAAGTGAGCACACAGGTTCTTTCGAAGATCTTTCCAGGCTACATTTGTAGCAGCAGGTTTTAGCATTCATCTGTTTAGAGTCCACAAAAGAGTTCAACCTTCCTCTGGCTGCCAATTTTCATACCAGACCTTCCTCATTCATGACAATGAAAGCTACCCAAAACCTGCGAACTCTATTCATTGTTTATAACTCTAGCAATTGGAAACTAGTTTCGTACTAAACTGAAATTACTTAAATAAAGTGAATTCGTTCTAAAGACTAGTTTAAAGCAAAGTGCCACACCTTGACCCTGGAACTTTTCTTTAGAATAGTACTTTACAAGGGCCATGCTTTGTCAATCACCATCACACTACCTGAGCATTCTGCTCAAATTGCGTTGTTGATACGAATTAACAGGTCTTCCTCAAAAGGAACAAAGGGAGTAAAGATCTTCCAGCGGTCCACAGCCGTGAAGTAGTAACTCTTTCAGAACTTTGCATATTGATGTGTTTCTTAAGATGGAAAAGGAAATCCACATTGAGATTCAACAAATCCTATTTTACCTACTTCAGTTTAATTGATAATCTTGCTTTGGCTCAGTTTATATTACTTTTCTTCACCATAGGAATATTGATGATGAAGCTAGAAGTGGTGAAAGTTTCAGTTTAGAAGCAAGAACATTTGCGTTGAAACTGATAACAAAATGAGCTGACAAGAGACCTTATCTATACTGATAAAGACATTAAGAACTATCTGCGCTAACTGTTAGTACATTGGTTTTAAGGTGAACAAAGCGTTTTTGGTAGAATTTCGTACTAAAATGAAGACCCCGCCAAATCCCTTTAGCATATTTATACAAACACCATGCACTGTGTACCACTTGAAGCACATTGTTACGGAAATGTCAATTGCGCAGCTAAAAGAGAAGATAGAGCTGCGTACTGCCATTCCAAAGGAGCATCAAGTTCTTCAACTGGCCCACAAAGTGCTCCGTGACGAATCTCCCATTGAAGAAACTAATTTGAGAAAGAGTAGCGTGGTTAAGCTGTACTTTTCAACGACAGCTGCCGAGAGATTGTTCACTTCAGCAAACAACAGTGACTTTTTAGGACTTCTGCGAGCAGGAATTCAAGAAATAGAGCTGAATGAAGGGTCAACGGCTGAGGAGCAGGCAAGGCTGTTGGCTTGGAACAGAAATGTGACTGAAAGAGCATTTATGGCAATTTTTGTAGCATGCTTTAATGGGGATATACAGTTGCTGGCAAAACTTATCAAGTTTAGTGCCCTTGAGATAAACAAGGTAACGTTGCATTACTCCTTGGGCAGCAACTCTGCATACAGCTCTTTAATTTTCTATACAGGAAAAGAATAGTATTACCAATAACCATAAATTCAAGAGAGCATGGATAGTACAAAACCACATTCGATCATTTCGTAGGCTTTATTTTTCTTCCGATTTCAGTGGCTATAACTTCTAAACTGCCGTCTTTTCTCTCTCTCACACACAACTCCTCCTCAACGTCAATGCTATATAATAGTAGAAGCGCAGCCCAGCCAGCCCTTGATCCCTTTGGGAGTTTGCTTGCAAGATAGATAATGAATACCGTAAATCCTCGAATAAGCCCCCACCTCCGAATAAGCCCCACCTAAAAATCATTTTTGCAAATAAGCCCCCCTTGAATAAGCCCCCATGGGGGCTTATTCGAGGGAAGCATAATTGTAGAATAATATCATATTTCAAGAAGCCCTCACAGGACAATAGCTGTACAGTATTACTTCCTTTGAATGGGGGCAAAAAAGCAAAGAGAAACGTGACTTTCGTGATAATAGAAACATTACAATGTTTGATAAGTCTTCAGACTACACTTTGTAACTCTTTTAACGATATCAGCTTCTGTAATTAGAAGCTGAAAATTTAGTAGATTGAGAAAATTATGTCATTTTTTATGTCAACCTTTGAGGAAAATGCCAGACTTTGAAATAAGCCCTCCCCTCGAATAAGCCCCCCTCGAGTAAGCTGTAAACTTTTCGGAAGGCCGTGCATACAGAAAGACACATTAACCTTGTTCATCGTTACTTCTGATGTGTTCTTTACTCTACAGTATACTATAGCGTGTCATAATGGTTCGGCGAAGTGACGTTACCGTCCTTGCCATGGAACCGAACTCTCTACTCTACCTGTCTGATATCGTTTTTAAACCTTATTCTGAACAATTGTTAGAGGACGAACGATATATTTGATTGACAACGATGTCATGTACTCTGTCTTCTTCCTATTCAGGGGCGTAACGTAATAAGGGTGCAACAATTTTCTGGGTGTAATATCCTAATGCACGAATTTGTAATCATTCATACCTGTCCTCGGGAATCTAAAATAACTAAACAACAAAAGGCGCTACTCAATCTTTCGCAAGCACTGATAGCCCTGAATACAATATAACGCGAGAACGACGACTAATTTCTTAGCAACTCCTCAGCCTATCTCTAGCACTGAGAGTCCTAATATACCCGATAAGACATAACTGGCGGATCCAAGTACTTTCTCAAGCTACTTGCCCCGGTCATTCATTCCTAGAAACATACAAATTTAATCGACAAATTACCCAAAATATTAGCAGTATCACATACCTCCCTATAATAATTGAAGAATCGTCCTCGATTCTGCTATACTGTGCTAAGTCGTAAACGATACATGAAAACTTAGTGATAATTACGAGTTCTACCTTGCTAGTCAAACGACGAGGTTCACATTGAGCAGTCTAAAAATCTTCGTTTCTTTCGATCGTTGCCTTCAGCATTTCCTGTACTTCTGGGCTTCTCAAAGACTAACATGTAATCTTCTTTGTGATTCTTTATCCCAGTCTATCACATCACTTTGTCTCTTCGTTACAAGATCGAGTGATCGAGTGCGTATGGATTCGTGACCTTTCTCAAGCGTCAAAAGCAAATGTTGAATTGCTTAGTAATTGCTATATCCCACTCCTGTCACCAAATGTAAACTTTTCGGAAGGCCGAGCATACAGAAAGACACATTAACCTTGTTCATCGTTACTTCTGATGTGTTCTTTACTCTACAGTATACTATAGCGTGTCATAATGGTTCGGCGAAGTGACGTTACCGTCCTTGCCATGGAACCGAACTCTCTACTCTACCTGTCTGATATCGTTTTTAAACCTTATTCTGAACAATTGTTAGAGGACGAACGATATATTTGATTGACAACGATGTCATGTACTCTGTCTTCTTCCTATTCAGGGGCGTAACGTAATAAGGGTGCAACAATTTTCTGGGTGTAATATCCTAATGCACGAATTTGTAATCATTCATACCTGTCCTCGGGAATCTAAAATAACTAAACAACAAAAGGCGCTACTCAGTCTTTCGCAAGCACTGATAGCCCTGAATACAATATAACGCGAGAACGACGACTAATTTCTTAGCAACTCCTCAGCCTATCTCTAGCACTGAGAGTCCTAATATACCCGATAAGACATAACTGGCGGATCCAAGTACTTTCTCAAGCTACTTGCCCCGGCCATTCATTCCTAGAAACATACAAATTTAATCGACAAATTACCCAAAATATTAGCAGTATCACATACCTCCCTATAATAATTGAAGAATCGTCCTCGATTCTGCTATACTGTGCTAAGTCGTAAACGATACATGAAAACTTAGTGATAATTACGAGTTCTACCTTGCTAGTCAAACGACGAGGTTCACATTGAGCAGTCTAAAAATCTTCGCTTCTTTCGATCGTTGCCTTCAGCATTTCCTGTACTTCTGGGCTTCTCATAGACTAACATGTAATCTTCTTTGTGATTCTTTATCCCAGTCTATCACATCACTTTGTCTCTTCGTTACAAGATCGAGTGATCGAGTGCGTATGGATTCGTGACCTTTCTCAAGCGTCAAAAGCAAATGTTGAATTGCTCAGTAATTGCTATATCCCACTCCTGTCACCAAATGTAAACTTTTCGGAAGGCCGTGCATACAGAAAGACACATTAACCTTGTTCATCGTTACTTCTGATGTGTTCTTTACTCTACAGTATACTATAGCGTGTCATAATGGTTCGACGAAGTGACGTTACCGTCCTTGCCATGGAACCGAACTCTCTACTCTACCTGTCTGATATCGTTTTTAAACCTTATTCTGAACAATTGTTAGAGGACGAACGATATATTTGATTGACAACGATGTCATGTACTCTGTCTTCTTCCTATTCAGGGGCGTAACGTAATAAGGGTGCAACAATTTTCTGGGTGTAATATCCTAATGCACGAATTTGTAATCATTCATACCTGTCCTCGGGAATCTAAAATAACTAAACAACAAAAGGCGCTACTCAGTCTTTCGCAAGCACTGATAGCCCTGAATACAATATAACGCGAGAACGACGACTAATTTCTTAGCAACTCCTCAGCCTATCTCTAGCACTGAGAGTCCTAATATACCCGATAAGACATAACTGGCGGATCCAAGTACTTTCTCAAGCTACTTGCCCCGGTCATTCATTCCTAGAAACATACAAATTTAATCGACAAATTACCCAAAATATTAGCAGTATCACAAAGCCCCCACCCAAAAATTCATTTTTGCAAATAAGCCCCCGGGGGCTTATTCGAGGATTTACGGTAATCTTTTTGTGCAAGCAAGTTAATAAGATTAAATCTTATTCAAAGGTAACGTCGAGCGGGCGTTCGTCTCTACACATCGCAGCTTCCAGAGGTTCAATAGGATGTGTCTGTCTATTGCTTGACCAAGGCATAGATCCTCGCATTGAGGATGTTGATGGCAAAACAGCTCAAGATATTGCACAGGAGTTTGGCCATATTCATTGTAAAAGACGAATCTGGCTATACAACTGGAGTATCAAGTCTTCACCGACACCGATAATAAAAAAGTAAGGAAATTTTCCATCCCATTCCGTCCGTCGCCAGTCGGCAGGATTGTTATACGGGTTTGCCTCTGCTCGAAATTACCAAAACTATACCAACTCAGATTCTGTAAAAGATATTGACTGGCCTAAGACAAAACTGGAATAAACTTACTGACCAAATATTTCCAATATATATGACTTAAATACACATTAATTAAGTCTCTCTTTTTTGCTTAGTACTTTTAATTAAATATAACTCTTTTGTCATGACTTTTATTGCTGACAGTGGTATAATGCTGCATACATAATATGACAGTGTTTTGCACTATATGTTATTATGTTTTAGCACCAATAAGAATGTATAGGTACAATACTCGCCAAAAGTCCTTCATCATGGACAGGGTGAGTTGTGAACAATCCTCTAACAACACTGCTTCATTCAAAGGTCAACTGAAGAGGCAACCAAGAATCAACTCAAGCTTCCATCGCTTGATGTATCGAAAAGCGTACCGCCCATTTCCAGTAACGAGAACGGAGAAGAAGATTTATCTAAGGTGTGGAATTACAATATCTATTGACTTTGACTCCCAAATTTTCTTTTTTCTCGTTCCAAGAACTGACATGAGTCAAGCTAGTGCTACAATTAACGGACTGAAGCAAATGGAAACTAAGGAAAAACAGGAAAACCTGTATATCTTCAAAGTGCAAAAAAGCACCTTGTTTTAACCACATGTTGGTCGGAGTAAATAGTGTTGGAGAAAGGTGTCAGTAAATGACATGCTGAGGTAGAAACTTGCACGAAAATGAATGAAAAGTATAGCAAATAAAGTAGAAGTTGGTGTTGAAATAAACCTACAAACATAAGGAAGCACAAAAAACAAAGAACTGTAAAGTTTCTAAGTAAACAAAGTATTGTACATGAAGAAATAATGAAGGAAATTGGTATAACTTGAAGCATTCATGTCTAAGCTCGTACAGGCAGATGTGCAAGCTATAATGTCCTGAGGTCAAGCAAACACATTACCTAACTCCATGTCCATTCATCGAGAACCGAAGAAAGTATGATTTCGGGGCCAGTCAAAAAGTACGTAACCGAAAAATGGTCATTTTGACCCCAACCCCCCTATGTAACGGTTTGTCACACTCGAGCTGATACCCCCTCTTTGTTACGTAAGATTCTGTCAAGAAATTGTCGAAATCTAAGAATGATTAGGGATAATATAAGATTCAAGCACTATAAGATCTTAAACTCTTTTTCTATTTGAGTACTTTTGGAAAGCATTCATCAAAAAGTGAAAAAGTAGAAATATTGCAACGAAATTTTTAGCGTTACGCAACAACAGTAATTTGATACCCCCACCCCCCCCCTATATTTTTCATAACAGTTTGTCAGAGAAGTGGCACAATCCCACCCACCCCTCTACCGTTACGTACTTTTTGAATGACCCCTTATGCCTACAAGCAGGCTGAAAAGTAAAAAGAATACCTCATAATGAATAGATATGATGAGAAGAGAATTAATATAGAACGTTAGAAGAAAGAGATAGGCCTGCCTAGAGCTATTGTGCGGCCTGCCTAGAGCTATTGTGCGGCCTGCCTAGAGCTATTGTGCGGCCTGCCTAGAGCTATTGTGCGGCCTGCCCAGAGCTATTGTGCGGCCTGCCCAGAGCTAGTGTGCGGCCTGCCGAGAGCTACCAAGGGGTCCGAGGTAAATGAAAATAGCCGGAACCCCTGTTGACATTATTTTTAAATTTAACAGTTACTGTAATCAGGCCTGGGGGCCGAGGCAATCTGCTCCCTCTCTCCATGTTCCTGCAAAGAAAATGCAGTTCCTAAGACATCCAGAACAACATATTGTATATAATTGTATATTTTCACAATTTGCAGGATAAACCATTGCCAAAAGTAATCTCACGAAGAGCGCAACTAAAAACGAAAAGGTTCCAAGCACCATACGATCGTCAAAATTGCTTTGAGGGAGATAGAAACATTGCTGTTGAAGAAGTTAGCACTCAGGGTGTGGAATCAAGCCAAGGTATTCCGAAGACTATGCAAGAGTTTGAAGCTCCAGCTACGTCGGAGCAGAGTATTGAGGAACTGAACGAAGAATTGGCTTTGCTAGCAAATCTGGCAAGAAAATACGGGTATAAAATCGTTCAAAGTGCAAACGAAGTTTCAGATGATGCCTGTGTGCATGAACCAAGTTGCCACAATGAAGCATCAAGCCAAGAACAGCGCATAGATGTGAACAAAAATGGCAGTCATAACAGCCGAGAAGTTTGCCAGGAGCAAATGAAGAGAAATAACTCTGAACAGCAAAGGTAAAAATGCAATAAAATGTACGTTAGGTTCCTCATCATTTTGATCATATCTTAAGCTCTCAGATGCCATGATAATTCTTTGGTTTTATTGTGCTAAATTTCGCATTCCATTAGCGAACTCTTCTGATTGTACAATCTATGGCTGCTTTGAAAACCATTGTAATTGCAATCTTGACATTAAAATCGAAGGGAAGGGGAGGCTTTGCAACCAAAACAAATTCATCTGTTATTTTGACCTATCAAAAAATTCCAAAAGTGAGGCATACTTTGGAAATTCTCGAACCTATCTCATTATATAGCATATATCATATAGCATATTATAGTAGCATTTTGCTTTAGTAGAAATGCTCCTCCCCATAAGAGTCCCAAGCAGGAAAGAAGAATGAAATAGTTCTACAGTATTACGTAATACTTAATTAGAGCCTCGAAATCGCTACCGGCATGCAAAACGAGACCATAGTAACAAAGATGTGTGTATGTGTTAGAAGTTCAGTTGCTCATTGAATTATTTCTTCATTTCTCTTTAGAGAAAATAAACTATCTAATTTGAAGGAAAGACTCTCAATAGCTGCGAGATCACGTCACACGAGCGATATACATAAACTCGAGAGTATAGACCTTTATGAACGAGGGAAGAACTTACTAGCTTCGATAAGGCATGAAAGAGCAAATGAACAGAGGGAAGCGAAATACAGTACAGAATTGAAGACAAGAAACGCTAAAGAGAGCGAATTACACACATGTGCCAGCATCTGTAAGGATGCAGAACTAATTGAAGACTCGCATGAAAAAGGCTGCACAGCAATAGGAGAAGAGGACATTCCGAGTGAGAAAAAATTCGAAAATGAAAGTACCGAAAAAGAACGAGTACGTGAAAACGACAAAGATGTAAAAGAGTTGCACAGTCGAGTAGGAAGTGTTACATTAATGACAAGTAATAAAGGAGATTTAGGAGGGGCACATTCAGCATATGACGAATGGCTTAGAAGAAAATCCCAACAAAGTAAAGAATTGCAAAGACAACACTCAATTTCGACAAATTTGAAAGAAAAAAGACAAGAATTAAGTGACAGAGCTTTCAAAAGGTGGTTGCAATCGAAACAAGTAAGACACAGAAGTGTCTCTGTATCGCCACGAAGTTCCCATAAAGAGGCGAGAGATGAGCAGCAACGGCCAGTAAGTGGACTAAGCTTTGAATCATGGGTGAAGAAGAAAGGTGAAATGGAATCTCGTTCATTCAGCTTCGCAGAAGAAAAACCATCACATTCACCAATTAAACGAGTCTACAGCAGTGGTATAACCTACACGGAATGGATCGAGTCTAAAAAGAGGGGGCTTGCGCAAAGCTCAGCTGGGAAAGCAGATCCTACGGAGGAGACAAAGAGTAGAGCAAAAATCACAGGCATGTCATTTGAACAGTGGGCAAATTCCAAAGCGAGGCAGTCTCAAATAGATCGAGTACAAAAAGCAAATGATCAAATGAGAGCAGAGTATGAAAAAGAGGTAGAAAAAGAGACTAGATGGAGAAACGGCTGTGTGAAGACATTTGAGGAATGGCAGTTGGAGAAGAAATTTGAAGATCGCATACGAAAAACAAAGGAGAAGGTAGAGAAAAGAAGAGAATTAAAAAGCAAAATAAAGTTCGAAGAAGATTCTAAGTTGGTTTACAACATGTGGCTACTGAATAAACACTTGAATGAGTTGCAACAAGAGGAAGAGAAATTAACGACCTTAAGGAAAGAGCGGGAGCGAGAGAGAAATATTCAAGAAGAAAAGTCGTTGAGAAGAAAGAAAACGCAATCTTTGTGAAAATTCACTGGATAAGTATCATTTGTTTATATAGGGTAGTGTAAACAAATTCTATTCAAGTACCGTCTCATATAATTCATACGTAATGAATATTATAACAAAAATCATGAAAATCTAAAAAACAAAATGGGCCTAGTCAATCTATTGTTTGCTCTCTATAGTCCAGTCCATTCCAAAGTGTAGTACAACAACATTAAACAGTACTGCACCGTAACAAAGAAATACAAGAGATCGTCAGTTCAAATGCTTTTTGAACAAACACAGTACTCTGCAGTACTTGCAGTCACAGGAGCATGGAGAGGGACTAGTAGGCAGAGGCTTTTCAATGCACTAGGATGGGAAAATCTCTACAACAGAAGCTGGATCAGGCGTTTGTGTCCCTTTT
>OZ025272.1:15432092-15437092 GCA_964019165.1 Mastigias papua | reverse complement strand
CAAAGAATCTCTCAAAGTCTCGAAGCAAATGCATGATTCACAAATACACACAAAAACAGTAGGCAACTATAAAGACAATGCAAATGGCATAGCAAATAACATATAACATCTCTTAGTATCAAATTGCAGACGATTGAAGAGGACAAAACAAGCACTCACCGATACATTCCAGTTTATCTAATGGGGAAGAATATGATGTGATTTTTCTTAGTTCTTCAACGGCACTTTTATAAGGATAGTTGCTTGCAATATCCTGCAAAAAAGGAATGAAATACAAGCCTACAGATTTTGGCTCAAAGAAAGTAAACACAGTATTTTCACTGTGATGGTACTAACAAAAGACAGACAAAAAGCCGTTGAGAAAAAAGGACGATGCTAGGAAATACTGGTACAAGGGATACCAGGAACAGACACGATGAGGAGATAGAAGGCCTATACAGCGATGTTGCATGGCAAAAAGCTTTAAGAATGCAGAAGCAAGGATTTCATTCAACAGACTAGCACAAATATCAAATCTACGTCTTGCAGGCTCTTACCTTATCTTCTAACAACACATACTTTTCCCTAACGCGAAACTCAGCTGGATTGCAATGCCACCATTTCTTTACAACATCATATAACGTTATTTCTTTTTTAACATTCAGACGCCTAAATAAATGAAAAACTGTGAGCTCCCAAATATTTGAGAGCTCGAATCAGATCTATTTTCTCCCAACCCGATTGACCAATCATCATGCAGCATGTGCTAAATTTAGTTGTAGAGCGCATGGTTGGTCTCACTCCCGTACGATGATTGGTCAATTATGTTGGGAGAAAATGGACCAGCTCAGAGCTCTCAGATATTTGTTAGCTATGCTACACGCATTATATTTTACAAGAAAATGGATTATAAGATTATAATGGATTATAATGGCACTAAGCTAGTGTGTTTTCGCATAACCATAAACCCATACATCTACAATCTAAACTATATTTCTGTCTTTAGTGAATAACTTCTAATGCTTGATTACGATCCATTTGTCTTTATACGAAAAATTGATGCTCCCAATCAAACCGGTTTTGCTTCTGTTGGCTATATAGCTTGTACTGTCCACAAAATGATCAAACTGTACCAAACATAGGCAGCCATGATCTCATCTCTGCGCAAATTTAGGCTAAGACTAAGATTTCCAAAACCAACAAGATATATTTCAGCTAGCAAAGGAAATTTTCCGTACACTCATGTCGCATTGGCTGCATTGCATCATTCCGTGTACACAAGAAAACTCACCTAAAAGCGAGATTTACCCACTGCCAAAGTGGCTTAAAGAACATACTCTCAATGACAGCATACGACTGATCTCTTCCAACTGGGAGGTCCAATTCATCGTAAGTTACTATAAACAATGAATGAAGCTTGGCTGCAACAAAAAAAAGTACTACTTCAAAACGATGCCCTTTCAGGTCGAAAGAGTGCAACAGTGCTATTCGGGTGTGGCTGGTGAATGAAAAAGAAATCTGTCCTACTGTAACTACAGTTGCTATTCTTGGCTTGAATCCACCAGTCATGTTTGAAGTTTCAATGAAAAATATCACCTACCTACGGCGCTGACCAAAAACTGTAACTCACTGTATTAATCAACAGATGATGATGATGATGATGATGATGATGATGATGATGATGGTGATGATGATGATGATGATGATGATGATGATGATGATGATGATGATGATGATGATGATGATGATGATGATGATGATGATGATGATGATGATGATGATGATGATGATGCTGATGATGATGAGGATGATGATGATGATGATGATGATGATGATGATGATGCTGATGAAGATGATGATGATGATGATGATGATGATGCTGATGATGATGAGGATGATGATGATGATGATGATGATGATGCTGATGAAGATGATGATGATGATGATGATGAGGATGATGATGATGATGATGATGATGATGATGAGGATGATGATGATGATGATGATGCTGATGATGATGGTGATTATGATGATGATGAAGATGATGAAGATGACGATGATAATGATGATGATGAAATCTAAATTCAAAATTGTTTGCAAAAAACGAGACATAATAAATCCCATGAATAAAACTGAATATACCTAACGAGGAATGTATATCCTTCACGACTTTTTCTACATTATTTCTCAATTCTACACTCTCGGGGATGTTTCTGTAACTAGAAAATTCGTCTTCTCCCTTGCTGATATACTTCGCTGTAGAGGTGCTAGAATGGCCCAATTTATTGTCTCCATCATTCGAATAACTTCTATCCAAATTTATATCTGCTCCAAGACAAGATTTATTTTTACTACTTGCAATAGTACAAACGTCAACAGTGGGATCATTTATATCATCCGATAAAAGGCCTTCTTTCTCCGAATGTGCTCCATTTCCCTTCTGTATATCAGTTGGCTCTTGTACTTCGTTTCCCTCTGAACTATCATCACTAAATATCTCATCAACAATTTCGGTTTCAACTGTTGGGCATTCATCATCCCCAATATTCGTACGATTAGATTCATCTATACAACTTCCTTGAACAACACTATCATCTTTTTCATTATCAACACTTTCATTCCTTTCAACGCCTGTCATCTCATCAATATTTGCAGGCAATCTAGTATCGTGGCAAGAACGATCACCCGGACATCCACATGTTCCAGAATTCTCCGTTTGACTATGCTCTTCATCATCAATTTCGACATTTTCACCTTTTATCGATGACTCTTTATTTCTCAAGTCTTCTCTTATATCGTGTTTCTTTTCAAATGCCGAGCCATTTTCTTGATTGCTTTTTTCATCCGAATTTTCACCAATATGCCGGAAATCCATTGCTTCGCTTATTTCTTCTTCCTCCATTATTCCTTCAGATGAAGACTTTTCCCTTGTCATGAGTTCATCATTTTGCTCGTCCTCACTCTCACCACGAACACCACTTCCACCACCAACAATATCACTGTCGAAAAGCCTAGTCGATTCCACAATATTTATCTTATTGTCACGGTACTCCTCTTCATTCATCTCTCCAATGCTTCCTACATCACCATCATCAATAGATGTAACCACTCCAATATCCAATGCACTGTTCAGCTCTTCGCTATCGGCACCGGTCCCTGATTGGTCTACAATACTTTCAGTAACTATAAAACCCTTCCTGTCCTGTTCACGATCAGATTCCTGAACGTTCTCTACTTTTCTTGACATATTTTTCGAATCAATTTCAGACTGGCTCTCAAGTTCCTCTGAATTAACGATAGCATTGTCAATCTCACCGGCCGCTTTTTCCAGCACCTGCGAGCCAGCTGAGCCATTCTCCTGCATTGGCAGGAGTTGAAAGTCTTCAGAGTCCAAGTCTTCTATCATCGACTCTTCAAAATCATGAAATTCCATGTCAAACTGTTCACTTTCAACTGGAACAACAAACCTCTCAATATCATCAATTGGTTCCTTAAATTCTTCAGAACCTTCTTCCTTCTTTCCAGGAGCAGTTCTTTCTTGCTGAAATTGTTCTACAGGCCAATTTTGCAGGTCTTCAGAAGTTGTATTTTTACTTTTATCCGTTGAAGTTTTGCTTAAGCTAGCTAATTCATTACTGGCTAAATCCTCTTGGTTTTCCTCAACCACAGCTCCTTCATCATGGCATTCTGCTTCGTTATCTTCTAAAGGGTGCGTTCTATCAGCCTGCAGTACTTCATCTGCATTCCCCCTATTGCAAAAAGCTTCATGACGATAGTCGTCTTCAAATCCAAAAACAGGACAGGAGAAATTTCCAACAATAATCGACAAATCTCTGTAGAGTGCATATTGCATTTCTGCCATCTGCTGGCCCAGAGGATGCTCTCTGGCACTGAAACATGAAGATTGCAATAGATAAATAAAAAAAAGAAAGGCTAGTTATGCATATAGATGTTGAAAAGTCTGTTGGTGCTACAGAACTTCACTATAGCTCGAAAAAGCGGGAACATTGTATGCTAAAAGAATGTTCCCAGCTTTCAGAGCTAAAGTAAAGGCATACAAGTGGGGGGCTTGAAAGAAGGAATCTCCCTGTAATCTCCAACTAAGGTCTTAGTTTACGCTTGGTGCACTTGGACTTCCTTAATTCAGTCAAAATTATCGAACGGCTGAGTGACAAGGGTACAAAAACTCTACTTGAAAATACCTTAAAACAGTTCTGACTATTTCCTCGATAAGGATGATATTCTCTGGTTCTCTAGCCAAATGTTCCCTTAATTTCTGAGGCCAGGCCTGCATAAATAAAAGGGTTTAGAAAGTTTACATACCAACACTAAAAAAAGCTGTACAGGAAGTTCAGAGGTAAATGAATCATGCAGTAACTCCCAGATTCATGCAATTCTTAATTCAAAATACTTAAAGTTTCACAAAGATTTCATTGATTGATTCGGGCATAGGAACTTTTAGAAACTGAAATGAAGCAACTACTAAGAGTAAACAATAAATATATTAATTTTCAAGCTACATTTCCCCCAAAACATTCACCTATTTACTTACTGGTTTCCATGTTTACAAATGCAATAATTTTTGTGGGTACTCGACTGACATTCTAACATATGTACGACCAACATGAGTGAACTCAAAAGAGGGGATTAGCGGTCTATTTTCAACATGAAACTCACAGTCTCTTGTTCAAATTCCAATATTTTTGCATAAACCTCCTTCTCATGGGCTGCATCAGTAACACGACTGCCAGTCCTGTCGCTATATCGCCTAATAAATAAGAAAGATTATGCAACAACATTCGAGACTTGCTATGATCACAAAAGATACACTGAAAAGAGTGAGGGAGAGAGATGTCTGTAGGACGGGATCGCGAAGAGGTTCCTTACTGAATAATAAGAGGATTCGTTCAAGTTAGATCTATGTACCGAGTAAGTAAATAAAATATTTGACGTCTTTAACGTTCTTATTTAAATTTTACTCTTGGGCTAATAATTCCTTCGAGGCAATGCTAATTGGCATT